>OY987315.1:3971600-4143381 GCA_963920655.1 Geranium rotundifolium | reverse complement strand
AATCTGGGTCGCGAGCCTCGCCGAGATCTGGGTCCCTCTGGCGGCGACGGCGCAACCAGATCGCCGTGACCCTCCGCCTCCCTCGCGCACAGATCTCCTCGCGCGCATATCGTCTCGGGCTCGCAGTGGTGCACCGAGGTTCGGCCTCACCTGCGCCGAGCTTCGGCCGGTCGGGGTTGCCGGTCGGAGTCGCCGGCCGGAGTGGCGGCGGCGGGGAGTGGACTGGTGGTTAGGTTTAGGTTTAGTGTTAATTAGGGTTTAGTTAGTGTTAATTAGGTTTAATTAATGATTATTATTAATATTATATATTAATAATCAATTAATAATAATAATAATATATATATAATTATTAAAGAATTATAATTATTATTTGTGTAATTGAAAAGTCAATTTTGCCCTCCATTAGTTAGTTAAATTGAGTATTCAGTCAAGGGCAAAATGGTCATTTCATAATCATATCAATTGAACCAATCAGACTGGTTTAAGAGACCAAAACCATTGAGGGCATTTTAGACTTTTTGACATACCAAATCAGTTAGATTTAACAGACGTTGGGCTATGTGTCGCTTATTTAAACTTGAGATATGTTATTCGAAAAACTGAAAGTTGGGGTATTGAATTTGAAACGCGACATAGTTGGCTGTAGCCAACTGTCATTATCCCTAAATTTTAACATTCATAAAGATTTGTTATGGTGAGTCTATAAATGCGAGATTCACTTAAAACCTGAAAGTAGTGATGAGGTTAAATTTTGGGGGTTGATTTGAAATTCAAAGTTTCTCAAATTTTAAATAATATGAGATTTTAGTGTCTTGCTGGAGTGACTGTATATCGAATCAATCATACGTGACATTATTAACCAACATTTGTACCTACATGACTAACCAATTAATGAGACCCATGATTTACATCACTTTACAAAATTTAAAGACACGTTAAGTGGCGGAACAACATGGGTCAGCTGCTCCTACTCGCAGCATATCTTATATTTTTATTATGTTTATAAATTTCAAATTTAAAATGTGAGGATAAGCAGAAGAAAATTAACAAATTTATTATCAGATTGTATTAACTATGTTTTATAATTTTTATTGATTTATTTTGGGCTAATGGCAATGGACAGCCATTAATTGTGAATAAGACACTTTCACATACATACCTAACAAGTCTTTTATCAAATAACTACTCACATAAATAAGCCACATATCACTATTGGAGACTACCCCTCATTTTGGACACTAATTGCTGGAAAAACATCAACAATATAATAACCTGAATTTTAAGCCACTTAAAATTATATCCATAGCATCTACTCTTCTCTAAATCAAGCGATAAAATTTGAGTGTTGACTATTGGTAAAGCAATAGAAATTGAAATTGATGTTATAAGACGAACGTTCCTATTAAACGTATCATCAGCAATTGAAAATTTCAAAACACGACTGATTTGTTATAAATAAATCGAATTTATTCTTAAAGAGATAAATAAAAAAGAGGTCGACCGAAACTACTCGCTTTAAAATTTTCCAAGCAAGATTAAAATGTACAATAAATATGATGAGTCATATACCTCTGAATTCTTCTTTGTAAACAAATATACAATCTCAAGTTGTAAAAAAACCAACCATCATTGAGGCTTGTTTATTATACTGACATGTTATCATATATATATACAATAAAAAATATATATAATCCTCCATATAGCTAAAAAATTCCTAGTAGGAGAATGATACATGTAAAATCTAAATGGAATCAGTAACTCCATAATGACAAGTCAGCATCTACCTCAGCATAGTCTAGTAAAAACTCATCTACCATGTGATGATCAAGTGGAGGCATCAACATACCTTGTGCCATATTATCCAACAACCTCGGCATTCCAAAAACCTCCTCCTCGTCCATGTAATAATCGGACACCACAATCTCTTCCACTTGTTCGGCCCTGAACTCCCTCGCCGCCTCCGCCGCCGCCCTCTGTATGTCCTTGACGTCCTTGGACCTCGGAACCGCCAGCTTCCACGGGGAGTCCGCGAAGTTCAAACACGCGGCACTTCCCCTCAGCGCCAGGGTGGCCACGTCGTGAGCGAGCGCGGCCATCCTGGCGGTAGGGAATGTGCCTAGCCATATCCAGGCTTGCTTGCTCGGCTCGCGCACCTCGCACACCCACTTCCCCGACTTCCTCTGCCTCACGCCTCGGTACACTGGGTGTCGCGTCTCCTGGAACTTCTTTCGCCCCGACTTCTTCTTCGGGTTGCTCGAAGCCAGCTTCACCGAAGAAGAATTGATTGAAAATACATCCATACGGGTTTTGATTTTGAGATATTTGGATATAATTATAAGAGCTGATTAAGTAATGTAAGAGTAACAAGTAATGTGATGTGTATATATAGGGAAAGAAAGGGAAACACGTTATTGGAGGAAATAAAAGCTGTTTGGTCCCTACATCAAAATTTGGATATTGCCACGGTGGACTAAGATGTGGGCTGTGTTTTTGCCGCGTGGAATTTATAGCTGTCGTGGCTTCATGTGTGAGTCCTTGGGTGTGATTCTCGGTGGCCAAGTAGCAAAGACAAAAAAGCAGTTAAAACTTGGGCCACCCATTTTCTTGAACCACACTTGGGCACGGTTTTTGGCCTATAGCGATGGACACTCATGACCATATTTCGCCTCTCATAGGAGTAGACTTATACAAATATCAATTCGTTCTGTAAAATATCAGTCATTATCAGTCCATTTTTATAAATTAATTAGCATTATTTCAAATTGGAAGAATAATTAACTTATAATTGTCATGATCACCCCAAAACCTCGTTCACGCAGTTTAAACAATAGTAACGAGGGGACCTGGTGTCATTTTAAGAAGCCTAATGATGAACTTGTTGGAGGTAAAGTATCCCATTGAAGACTGGTTGTTGTACTTGTGTTAACCCTTCTGGATATAGAACGAATTTAAACTCATGTTTCAATTGATTATAGTTCCATTTAAAGTCATGTATTTTGGAGTTCGACTTATAAATTAAATCAATTATCAGAACTCAAATAGAGATAAAGCATTAAAATCAATTAAATTAAAAGCTCCTACTTTAATACTATATGCTTGTGAAATCTATTAAAGTATCTCTACACCACTCATACCCCAAATCACATAGATTTAGTAACGCATGGCAATATAAACATGTTAATCATTAGATAATTGCAATTATTCACAAGAACAAGAAGGATAGTATAAAGATAAAAATCAATGTAAATCCGGTTTTGATGAACAATGTAAATACAACTCTTGAGTTCTTGCTTTTATGATATCTCTCCTATGCAATAGAACTCTTTAGCACGATCTATAGATTTGAGAAGCTAATTTAAAACATAAATTGAAAAGTATTTGTAGGAAAAAAAACATATGGGATCGTGTGATTTTCACATAATATCGTGTGTTTCTTGTGTTTTCTGTTTCTGTTAGGTTTTGAAATTCATTTCCAAATTCTACCAATTTTTTGGCAATATAGCTAAATGAACGAGTTCGGGAGGAAAACCTTTTTCTTTGCAGACCACGATTTCCTCTTTTATTCAGGAATATGTCAACTCAATGACATCTCAGCACGCTCATGTTTGAACGCATGGGGTCGTGAGAATTTTTCACGGGCCCGTATATTTTCTTTGTTTTGGGCTCTGAGCACCGGTTCTGGAGGAGAATTCTCCGAGTTCACAAATTTACTCTATTTTATATTAAAAACATGCATTATGTAGGGTAAATTTCTAAAAACTCGTGAAACACAAAATGGGATAAAAACGAGTATTTAAATGTTAAATGTGGACGAAAGTAAGCTAATATGTGGAGTACATGTGCCCGAGTTTCACACCTGGAGTGTTAAACTTGCGCCTCACACCTCGGTACATTGGGTTTCGCGTCTCTTGGAACTTCTTCTGCCCAGACTTGTACTTCGGATTGCTCGAGGCTAACATCATCCATTTCAGATTGAGAATACATTTTGGGGTTGGTTTTCCACATTATGATTAATACATCTCGTTTTTTTCTGAGAAAAAAGAAGACAATATGAGAAAAGACATCCATAGATTCTGATTTTTAGAGGTGTTTGTCTATAAAAGGAAGGTAAGTACTGATTAAGTAATATATGAGTAGAAAGTAGAGTGATGTGTATATATATAACTATACAAGGAAAGAAACACACTATTGGAGGAGTCACGAGACAGGCTGTTTGGTCCTACAATTCTAGTATTGGATTTTCGATAATGCCACGGTGGAAAAAGATGTGGGCTACGATTTTGCCGCGTGTGAGTAAGTGGACAAGGAAGTGACGTCACACCATGGGACACGCACATTATTGTAACTCGCATCTTTGTTGTGACACGTGTAACACATCCAATGACCATATCTTCTTCGCTCGCACATACGGACATGTTCCCCAAAATATCTTCAGGACACATTTTTCAACATGTCAGTGTCAGCTTGTTTATGTGGACCAAACTGCTCATTTTGGTCCATAAATAGCAATAATAACTAACTTATCTTTAAATTTAATAAATCATCGCCTATATTTGAGCCTATCCACTTTATAATTAGCTAACTCACACTGCTTATTTATTATACATATCGAATAACCCTTACATAGAGGATCAATAACCGTTGCTTCTACCAAAAACACTAGAATATGATGCATCACATGGGTATGAGTTACCTTTTTCTGGTTCAAAATTAAAGGGAATGACTCCACAACGACACATCAGCGTCCTTCTCGTCGTCGTCGTCTCGAGTATGATGCTCAGGAAGAGGCAGCATCATCCCTTCCGCCATACCGGCCAGCAACCCTGGCATCCCAAATACCTCATCCTCGTCCATATAGAACACCCTCTCCGGATCATCCGGCGACCCCTCCACGTCATCTTCGCCCCCAAAGTCTCTGGCCGCCTGGGCCGCGGCCTTCTGTATGTCCTTGGGGTCCTTGGAGTGTGGGATGGTGAGCCTAGAGGCAGAGTCAGCGAAGTTCAAGCATGCTGAGCTCCCCCTGAGGGAGAGGGTGGCGACGTCGTGGGCCAGAGCGGCCATCTTGGCGGTAGGGAAGGTGCCCAGCCATATCCTGTTCTGCTGGTCGGGCTCCCTTATCTCGCACACCCACTTCTCTGAGTTCCTCCGCCTGACACCCCTGTAAACTGGGTGTCGCGTCTCCTGAAACTTCTTCCTCCCAGACTTTTTCTTCGGGTAGATCGAGGCGAGCCTCGCCTCTTGATCAGAAGAAGAAGCAGGAGTGATAGGAGCTGAGGCTGAGGGACAAGAAGTGATATCCATATTTTGGGAGTTGGTTTGTATATAAGAGGTAAGTGAGCTATAAGTGGCAAGTGCTCTATATAAGGAAAGGAAAGTGTCCACCTTGGCCCTTCCTGCGCTTTTAGCATCCTACGTGGATTGATACGCGGGTTGTTTCTCAGCCACGTGTAAATGGTGGATTTGGAATTCCTATTTTTGGAGAGACGGGCTGGTTTTGTATGTGTGGTCCCTACAACTTTTTCCTATGCTGAAGATGTGGGCTCTTGATCCGCCACGTGTAAAACATAATTACATGGATGACGAGGCCTTGTTGTGTTTCTCTCAGCAGCCAAGTGTTTTATTCAGTGGCTGTTCTGAGAATGACCGGTGACTTGTTGCATTACGAGGAGACAATTTCATGTTATATTCTGGGATATATGTAATACCCTTTTTTATAAAACAAAATAAATATCTTAACTCTTAGTTTAAAATAAAGGAAAAATTTCACGGAAAGTAGCACTTATCCTAAGTCTCTTAATTTTTTGTTAATTATTTTCAAAATAACAAATATTCAAATATATTAAAAAAATTATTGAAACTTTCAAATGACATAACCCTGTCATACGAGTTCCATTTCAGGCTCATAGTATATCAAATCGTAGATAATCGAAAGATCAACGAATTTGAAAAAAGTTATTTTTAACAATAATAATAATTATTATTAATTTATTTAATGATTAATAATATATCAAAACTTTCGAATGACATAACTCTCTCATACAAGCTTCATTTCAGACTCATCGTATATCAAGTCGAAGAGAATCATAAGATCAACAATTTCGAAGAAATAAGTTTTTGTCCAAAATTTTATCCAACGACGACAAATTTTGTATAATCTTTAAAATAATTTTAGTATAAAAAGTAAATAATTAAAAATTAATTTTGTATCAAAAATCATTTTAAAAAAAAAAAATGTTTAAAAACTGATTATAAATAATTGATTTAATTTTACTTGATAAATAATTATTACCAAAAATATTAATAATATAAATGATTAATTATTACTTTAAATATTATAAAAAAAATTGTCGTTGGATGATATTTTGGACAAAAACTTCTCTTCAGAATTGTTGATCTTATGATTCTCTTCACTTGATATACTATGAGTACAAAACAGAGCTCGTATGAGAGAGTTATGTCATTCGAAAGTTTTGATATATTATTAATGATTAAATATATTATTATTATTAATTATTAAAATAATTTTAATTATTAATAAAAAATCTTTCTTCAAAGTTGTTGATCTTTCTATTCTCTTCGATTTGATATACTATAAGCCCGAAATAGAGTTTGTATGAGAGAATTTTGTCATTTGAAAGTTTCAATATATTTTTAAATACATGGACATTTTCGTCATTTCTAAAAAAATAACATAATTTTCAGAAAAATTTAATGAAGTTGGTGGTTGATGTTCCGATTCTCTTCGATTAGATATACCAAGAGCATGAAATAGAGCTTGTATGAGAGAGTTATTGCATTTGAAAGTTTCAATAATTTTTTAAGTACGAAAGACATTTTCGTCATTTCCGAAAAAATTAACAGAATTAGACGAAGTGATACTGTAAAAATCTTAAGGAATTGTGAGTTAGTATCTTTTTTCGAGGGATACAAGTGAAATTTTTGAAAAGTTAGATGGAAGTAAGTAGAATTTACCTAAAATGAACGAAACTCAAAATTAGTATAAAAATGATGAAACGAGGGCAGAAATGATATTTACGGAATGGGCGAGGGCACCAGAAGAAGTTAAGACACATTACCATGTGGACGAATTGACGTGTCGCATAAAGTAAAGACAAAGAAACAAAAAACACCTCTTGGGTGACGTCAGCCACTTACTTAAGACTCAAGAAACAGTGATTGGGTGCCACCTGGCTGCCCTAACGACCACGCATAACGCGTTGTGAGTATCTGCTGATGTTCCCTAAAATATTTTTACATAATCTATTATTATATATTGGTACTAAGTTTATGGACCAAATTGCTCGTTTTTGGTCCGTAAATAGCAGAAATAAATAAGTAAGGTATCTCTAGATTTAATTATTAAAGCCACGTGATCTCAGCAATATCTCAAAAACAGATATTTCATTGGGTGCCACGTGTAATTAGGCGTTTGTGGTAATTGGAGGATGGTTCTCACCAGTTGACGCTGCTACTTTCTGCTGACAGTATGGTACTCAATATCTCGATCAACTCTGTAAATATCGCCCGGCGTGATGACGTTGAACATGAGCTTTTCAAGTCACGCCCGACTTTCTGTGAATTTCTTGATACAAACACAATATCAACACTTGTGTGATTTTGATATTTAATTATGGGTATGACAATATTTTGGTGCAATTTTTTTTAAAACAATTGCTTTAAACTTCTTTAATGGTTGCACAAGTTTTGAATTTACAGCAGCTTTATAACTATAAATGGCTCCATGATTTGTGTCGAAACTAATGAATTTTCATGACAATTACATGGCCTCCAAGCCCGCCATGGCCCCATCGCGGCCCCCATGGCTCGCCAAACGCCCGCCATGACCACCATAGCCCCGTTGCGACCCCCATGGCTCACCAAACCCCCGCCGTGACCGCCATGGCACCACCGCGACCGCCATGACTCGCCAAACGCCCACCTTGGCGTTCTGTCCATCATGTCTGCCACGAAATGTGATTTTCATCGCATCGTTGTAGATGTCGGTGCCGTGGCGGCAGTCATGACCGACATTTACAATACTGGTCTTAGTACTATCGAACACTCACAAAATAATTTTTTTTTGGGTAAAATTGCTTTTCATAAATTATTTTTAATAGATAATGAACTCAGCTTGATAATTTAATTTTAGCAACATTTTTATTTTATTTTACATTTTTACCATTGCTCTTGTTGTTGTTATGTTTTGAGTCAATCTCTAATTGCGGAAGTACTTAAGTTTAAGATTCAATTATTGAGAGATCCAAGCCTTCTTTAATAATCGTTCTAAACGTTCATAAAAGAGGAAAATATCGAATTAAGTCTAATGTCGTTACAAATAAGCCTAACTACTAACATTCTTGCGCATTAAAAACTAATTTTTCTCTCAATAATGTATAAATAACTATCAGTGTGTGCATTTATGTCATTTGGACAATTCAAATGCTATTTTATAGGTTTGAGAAAAAAAGTAGAAAATTTAAGCATAAATTGTTAAAGCAAATTATTGAGCAAAGCTGACACTTTCGGGTGACATATATTTCTCGTCTGAACTCCGTTCGGGACCCATAATGAATTAAAAAGAATAGAATTTAAAGATCTACTAGTTTGTGGAAGAATGTTTTGGAAAATCTCATTTTCCCTTAGTGTGCGAGGTCCCTGGGTTGTGTCTCGGAACCCATTAAGTGCCACATCCTCTTGTATAATGTCGTCCTCCTGATCATTCTGGTTTTTTTCGGTTGTTATTACGGAGGGTCTCGTCTTCCTTTCCTTCCACTAACCGCGTAATCATGTTCAGTTCCATCTCAGCTACTCTTTCTTTCTTTCTTTCCGAGCGTTGCGTTCGATCTCCATGTCTAGAGGTACCAAGTTTATTGACCCGTGTCGCAAATGCATAAAACACAATCAATAAGTACAACAAACACTGAGATAACAATGATATGCTTAAAACTAAAAAATAAAAAGCGCGAGGACTACTGGATCTACTAGAGCCGCCTAAAATAATAACTCCTTGACAACAACGCCAAAAATTTGACAGGAGGAAATCTCGACAAGTAATAACTCACTCACTCCCGATTGCACGAAAAGTGCACTGGCCATCAAATAATACATCATTAGTTCATCCCAGGGTTATCGGCCCTACAAAGAGTTATGGTTTAGTGCGTATGAGGTTGCATGCGCTAACAACATGCAATGTCATCTCAGGTTTGGTCGGTCATGCAAGTGGGGTTTTGTAACAATTAGCAAAATGAAATGCACAATTCAAGATTGTCATAAACTGATCATGCAATCACCTAATTAACAGGACGTGCAATGTGTGTTCAAGTATAAAAAGTGATAAGAGCGTACGAGATTTCGAGAATTGTGTGTCTACTTCAAAAGTATCCTAATTCAAATTCTATGGGGAACATTATTAAGTCAAGAGTTATTCAAGTACTAGGTAATCCAAACCTTAACTAATATCCCTCTATGAGCAAATAAAAGGTGAGATGTTTCGGTCATGGCTAACCCGACCTAAGTTCTAAATACCCTCAATCATCTACACTTAAAAAGTCTAATAGAATTCCCTAACTTTCTTGTTAGTACCCTATAATTATAAATCGTATTGAACGCTGTCACTAATGTCGATCCGGTCCTTGAGTGATCTAGTCCACCTAAGTTTGCTACTATCGCTCCCAAATCTAGATTTAATATAATTCAAGCCTAACAGGATAATTAACATTAAGGTCACGCTGAAAATCTTTAACCTTTTACCCTAACTCACAATTATCTTAGTTGGCACATTAAGGACCTAGATCACAAATCTCGTTCATCCTACCTCGATCTAATGATTTAGCTACTCATGGTGAAATGAACTCAAAAGCATACGTAGATCACAGATCATGATTATTTCTAAGATTTAAAAAGTAAAGCAAGTGACCATGCAATTAGACAATTGAACCAATGTAGAAAAAACCTCGATTATCAATAGAAATTCAGTTTAAAAAAAATCAAATCGTTCACTACAAACTAAGCAAAACAATAAATAAACCTATGTGAACCTTAGACTCTAACTTCTACTCAATCTCTGCTCTTCGTGCTATAAAGAAACGTCTATGCTCTCCAATTATGGCATCTCCCCTCTTGAGAAACGTGTTTGGATTGAAACCCTCAGTGGGCTTTGTATAGCGGAGGAAAAAGGGCGTCCAAATCAAGAAATGATCAGCTGAAGATCTACTAGCGCGACTTAACTAACCGAGTCTGACTTAGCTGATTGACTTATTCCTCAAAATCATATGTTGACGACTATGATTTTCGAGTGCATGCAGATGATTTAATCTTAAGTTAGTCGGTTGGAGACTTAACTATTGAGCTCCTCTCTTTGCCAAGTTTTGTCCATCGCATGAGTAATCAGTCGAGTTCCAAAAAAATCAGCCGAGTCCTGAGACTCAGCTAGGGGACTTATCTACTGCACTTTTTCCTCACTTTGCTCACTGTCTTAGCAAGCTTTAATTAGCTGAGTCCAGAGACCCGGCTAGGGGACTCACAACCTGTCTAATCTAGTGATTTGTTGCTTCGAGCTCTGTTTATGGTCCAAAATGTCATGTTGTTACTTGAAATGCACTCAACATACATGTGAAGAAGAAATAACAAAGTTTATCATAAAAATTATGAAATTCGAGATGAAATTCGGTTAAAAGAGGGATGAATTACCTCAGAAAAATGCACAGACTCTTCGTCATCATCTACCTGTATGAATAGATAGAGGACCATAAAATACCTAAAACATGAAAACAACATAAACATAACCTAAGTTACATAAAACTCAATACAAATATAATTGAAACAATGTTCAAATTTGATAAAAACACAATCCACATTTAATGGAGACACAGGAAGTCATCACATTATTATTTGTACTGGATGTTAAGTCGAATGAGACAACATCTCAATGTCATTCATAATTTTTTTCTGTAGATTTCATCTGCCTAAACTAGATGAGTTAGTTTTGCATCATCATCTTCATCATATTCAAAAAAACAATCTGTCATATCTAATTGCTTTCGATTGAATCAATTCACAAACGATTTGGACATCACCACCTCCTATATATAAGTTCAAGTGTTTATGAACCTTTGAGAAATCAACCAGCGAAGCACCAACATTATCCGACCCAATTGCAATCACATTGCATAGTCCATGTGAAGAGTCGAGACCCAAGCTAACATGTTTACAATCCATACCAAATTTCTTGTGCTTTGAATTCATATTCCTGTTTGACCGGAGAAATTCATAGTCCTCCATGACGAAAACCTCATGATTGTGCTCCTCAACAAAGTTAGAAACAATTTATTCATTATTCTCAGTAATAATTAATTACTTGAATTTATTCTACGTTACACCGTTTTTTTAAGACCGCCGATAAGTTTCTATCGCGCGACTGTGATGGATTCACATAATGACTTGGGTTTGCAGCCGAGTGCATAAACATAAACATGACTACCCATAATTTTTTTTTTTCAATTCTCTTACCATTTTAATTAAGTTTTCAATGTATTTGAGAAATAATTAAGAAGATATTATTGCCTCACAATCATTTTGTAGTTAACTATTCCTATATATTGTTCATATTGAAAATAATGCAAATTTGATCAGGGAATGATAATGACTTAGATATTTCAAGGATGATATTTTGCGGAAAGATTTGATTCCCTCATTATTATATAACTCTAAATTCGTATGGGGTCATCATGTATGTGGCTTGAGATGGTTGTGGAATTCTCAATTACTCGCCGATTCGCAATGAAACTGTCTCCTCTTCGTTGGGCAACCCCAAGTTGTATATTTTATTTATTTATTCTTTTAAAAAAAGCACAAATATTATTAAATAAAACTAAAACAATAAGTAGTGAGACAGATTTCGCACACTAATTTTAGCTATGGACTTTTCCTATTGAAACCTCTAAAACTTCACCTCATACGAATTACAAGTCTTTCTCAAATTCAAGATTGACTACAGTATATTTGAATAGCAGCTTGGGAGTCCACTTGGCCACTATATCTTGAATTCCACGCGGCAAAAAACCAGCCCACATCTTTGTCCAGCGTGGCAAAATCCAAAATTTGATGCTAAAAGAGGTAGGGACCAAACAGCCTTCCTCCAATAACGATAACGTGTTTCTCTATTTTCTTTCCCTATATATACCTTCACCTACTATACTCATATATTACTTAATCAACACTTGTTATATCCAAATATCTCTCAAAATCAGAACCCATATGGATATATTTTCTCCCGTTACCATTAATTCTTCTTCGGTGAAGCTGGCATCGAGCAACCCGAAGAAGAAGTCGGGGCGAAAGAAGTTCCAGGAGACGCGACACCCAGTGTACCGAGGCGTGAGGCAGAGGAAGTCGGGGAAGTGGGTGTGCGAGGTGCGCGAGCCGAGCAAGCAAGCCAGGATATGGCTAGGCACCTTCCCTACCGCCAGGATGGCCGCGCTCGCCCACGACGTGGCCACCCTGGCGTTGAGGGGAAGTGCCGCGTGTTTGAACTTCGCGGACTCCCCGTGGAAGCTGGCGGTTCCGAGGTCCAAGGACGTCAAGGACATACAGAGGGCGGCGGCGGAGGCGGCGAGGGAGTTCAGGGCCGAACAAGTGGAAGAGATTGTGGTGTCTGATTATTACATAGACGAGGAGGAGGTTTTTGGAATGCCGAGGTTGTTGGATAATATGGCGCAAGGTATGTTGTTGCCTCCTCTTGATCATCACATGGTAGATGAGTTCATAGTAGACTATGTAGAGCTAGATGCCGACTTGTCATTATGGAGTTACTGATTCCATTTGAACATGAATAGTTTTCTGGAGATAGAGCTTATGTATATATAGCAAATTGATTAATGTAAAAACTACATTGCCACAATTGTGCATAAATTTTCCATTAACAGTCAAATACAAAATTGTGTAATGTATTTAGCAAAAATTCAGCACTGTGGAGAAACCGAATGCAATGCACGCTACGCTACAGAGTAATTCACATAAAGAAATACTTACAAATGTGGAAAACAGAGGGGAGTTTACCGGCTATGGCATATCCCTGTCCATCTCCATATCGCACCTTCGGTTTGCTGATGACACCATTGTCCTTACCAGCTAAGACATCACTCAGGTTGCAAGACTCGGCTTATGTCTACAGTCTCTCAACTTCAATTTAGACCTCACTCTGGCTGCAATTCAAATCTTAATGGTATTGAGTAAAGCGTAAAATATACACAATTAACTGATATGAAATTAAACTTTTTATAATAGGTGAAGTGAAATCCTAAATCTGTCATTATATTTATAATAAAGTGTAATTAACTTTTAATAAAATATGTTGGTCTTAACTTTGCTGATGTGTAAATAAGCAGATATTTTGTTGGCCTATAGAATACTCTATTACAAGAGATTTAGGTAACCTTTCCCTTTCAAGGCCCGTGAATTGAATAATTTTGACAACTAACTATCAAATTATCCAAATATTTTCTCTTAAAACTATGTGGGATACCATATCATCAGATTGCCTCAACATTGTTACCTTGTATTATGCAACTATTTTAACTACTGTGGAGCATATGAATATTTGGATACTACCGAATTAGTAATTTAAGTTGACATGTTTTCCTTTAAATACACTCGATTTGAATGAAACTGAGGTCGAATTAAAGTTTTATGTTGCTAACCAACTGATTTTTGTGGATTTTGTTCATAAAATCTTGATTAGACAAGGAATTCGGTTTTTTCCTATAGCAACACTAGTAACACTAGTTAAGAGTTATGGGTAGATGCTCTCACATTTTTTCTTGTGGATTCAATAAGTAGTATTTTAGGCGGAACCATGTGAGAAAGACAATAGTTGTGTTGTGGCAACTGTGGGTTCCACACTTGCAATTATTGCTGCAACCGGAGGACATCATGAGATCATTCTTATTTTAAGCCAGTTTTGTATATTAAAATCTTTCAACAACCGCAATAATTATGGTGAACCCATTTAAAAGTTCAAACTGATAGGTAAAGTCTTAAATTGTTATTTAATATAATAAATGAATTCATAATATTCAGATGTGGGCCGTAAGCCCGAAACAGATGGCACGTGGAGGTGACGTTCAAAATAAAACCAAGCTATGATATCATGTTCGAATCCCAATTCACCTAAAAGCTAAAGTTCATAAATTGAAGCACATACCTTTATTTAAGTTGGTAAACATATTCATATATTTTAAATGTGGTACTGTAACACAGCGGATCCATAAACACAAAAAAAAGAATTTTTAAGATTATAAATTTCAAATGAAAGTAGAAATGTACAGTTAGAAGCTTGAAGATTGAAGCTTTTGTTGACGGCGACGGCTCCGGCGAGGAGGAGTGGTTAGAGAAAGAGAGAAGAGGGGTCGATACTTTAAGTATTGAATAGGATATAGCAGCTACGTCGGGTGTGTCGGCTTGGATATTTTAAGGACTGATATTTTACAGAAGGATTTGATATATAATTAATAGCGGCGTTTGGTTGTCTTTTCCTTTGATACACGCCAAAATTGTGTCGTCGTCGTATATGTGGCTTTAAGATGGTTGTGGAATTCTCAGTTACTCGCCGATTCTATGGGCGATGAAACTGTCTCCTCCTCGTTGGGCAACCCCAAATTATTAATTATGAGTCTTTCTCAAATTCAGGCTTGACTGCGACGTAATTGTAGCTTCCTAGTCCACTTGGCCACTGAGAAACGCCCAAAGGCTCATACATGAAGCCACGATAGCTATAATTACACGCGGCAACAAACCAGCCCACATCTTTGTACATCGTGGCAAAATCCAAAATCTGATGCTCAAATATACATGGACCAAATGGCTTGCCTCAAATAGCTTGTTTTCCTTCTTTTCTCCTTATATACACACATCACTTTAATTGACACTCATATACTACTTAATAAACATTTACCTTTTATAGCCAAACATGTCTCAAAATCAGACCCATGGATATATTTTCTCCCAATTCTTCTTTGAAGCTAGCATCTAGTCATCACGAGGAGAAGTCTGGGTGAAAGAACTTTCAAGAGACGCGACACCCAATGAACTGAGGCGTGAGGTAGAAAATGTGCGGAGATCAGGAGTCGAGCAAGCAAGCCATGATATGGCAAGGAACATTCCCTATCGCCAGGATGCACCGTGCTTGCCCTGGCAACATAAGAGCTTAACAAAATCGAAAGCTAGCAACATAAGAGCACCGGGCTGAGAGGCTGTGTGTTCCCCGAAGGAAGATTGTGTATCATTACCAGAATCGAAAGATCAAGTGTGAGTGATTGAGGGTTTTATGTGAAGACGTGATTGAAGGTTTATGCATAAGAGTTTAACAGCGACTTGTAAACATCCGGGCAGTGCGAGGCTCGTAGGGTGAAATCAAGTTGGAGGGTTGGATTCAGGGGGAGTCCCTGATATAGATTCGCACTAGAAAGAGTAGCATAAAGTAGTGGTTTGTGTGATAATCACCGATACTTATATGTTTTGACTGATTCCATTATAATGAAATCTTTCCACTGGCAAAACACTCACAGTCGTAAGTGAGTTGCACCGAACTGGGTTAACAATCTCAATGGAGCCTGACTACAAAACAGAAGGCATAATCACCGATCGATCGATATAGCCAATACTCCAAAACTCCAGATAGTACCAAACAGAGAAACCTGCAAAACCCACAACCAACCAAAACCACTCTCATAAGTCCCAAACAGAACCCATATATTGAGATGAGTTAGCTATGCTAGTAGGATAATTAATTTAATGGAAACGTCAATTCAAAAAGAGCAACTCCATAAAGGCAAAGGCAGGTGGTCATGAGCATCCTCTTCCATATTATCCTCTTTGATGTAATAATTATGAGGTGGAGGCAGCATCATCCCTTCCGCCATACTGTTGAGCAACCCGTTCATCCCAAAAATCTCATCTTCGTCCATGTAATTGTAATTGTAATCACAATTATAATACAAGGAGGAGGACGACGACGACGACAAGGACAACGAGGACTCTGGAATTTCCTCTTCCTCTTCCTCTGCCTCCACTAGTACTGGGAACTTCTTGGCGGCCTCAGCTGCCGCCCTCTTTATGTCCTTGACATCCTTTGAGTCAGTAACCGTGAGCTTCCAGAGGGAGTCCGCGAAGTTCAAACACGCAGACCTCCCCCTGAGAGACAGGATGGCCGCGTCGTGTGCACGCGCGGCCATCTCTGCAGTGGGGAATGTCCCCAGCCATATCCTGGCCTGCTTGACGGGCTCCCGCACCTCGCACACCCACTTGCCAGAGCTCTTGCGCCTCACGCCTCTGTACACCGGGTGCCTCGTCTCTTGGAACTTCTTGCGCCCTGACTTCTTCTTCGGATTGCTCGAGGAAAGCATCACTGCCTCAGATTGAGGTGATGACTCTGGAGAACACCAATCAGCAGCAGGAGATAATACATATACATCCATGGGTGTAGTGTTGTATTGATTTTGAGAGGTGTTTGGGTATAAAAGGGAGGTAAATATATGAGTAGAGCAAGTGAAGAGATGTGTATATATAAGGAGTGGAATGAGATTGAGAAGAGGGGAACACAACACGCTATGGTTTGGTCCCTACATCTTCAGTATTGGATTTTGGATGGTGCCACGCTGGAAAAAGATGTGGGCTACATTTTTGCCGCGTGTAAGTTTAGCTTTTGTGAATGGGTCCTCCTCTCACCCTCAGTGGCCAAGTGGACAACGAACCTACTGCTGCTGCTTTGCTTTCACTAAAGTAAGCTTCAATTTGAGAGATTGTTTCTATTTTCAGTCTTCATTCTTTGCTACATTTGACTGAAAATAACAGTCATAACTGCCCAAAAGACATTTAGATAAATTGAAAATTAACATTTAGTACCCACCGTTAAAGTTTCGGATGAAATATGTTAATTCTGAACTGAAAAGCAAAAAAATACTCTTAACTAGATTTCAAATTTTCAAAATATGTCGTTGTGAGGATTTTGGTTGTTTCTCCGATAAACCATGGTTCAAGCTTCGTCGGCCTCGTCTCCGACCCTCCGACCGACTTCGCCAGTGGTCTCGCCCTCCTCAACACTGACCGGATATTCGCTGTGGTCGTCACCGGAGATGCTCAATGTCAAAAACGAAGCTCACAGGGTATGAAAATAACTAAAATTAAATACAACCAAATTTTTCATAGGACCTTTGATTGTTTTCATAGGAAACACAAGGAAAAGAATAGCATACAGACCCATACCTTTGATAAAAAAAAATTAGTTGTATTTAACTTTAGGTATCTTCGTACATACCGAGCTACATTTTTTATATTGAGCATCTCCAGCGATGACCACGGCAAGCCTCCAGTTAATGGTGAGGAGGGTGAGGCCACTGGCGAAGTCGATCGGAGAGTTGTAGATGAGTTCGGTGAAGCTTGAGCCATAATTTATCGAAGAAACAACCAAAATCGTCACAATAACATGTTTTAGAAATTTGAAGCCTGTTCAAGGGTATTTTCGTCTTTTTAATTCAAAATTAACATATTTCATCCAAAATTTTAACGGTGGATGTTAACTGTCAATTTTCAATATCTGAGTGTAGTTAGGTGTCCAGTTTTGAATATGAGTATAGTTGATTGTAGTTACATGTAAGTTTCTCATTTGAGAAATTGTTTCTATCTTCAGTCTCCATTAATGCTACACTTGAGTGAACATAATAATCAAAAGATTGTTTTGAATAATTTAATCAGATCGAGGACGCTTTTACCAAGTTATCTTTGATTTTCATACGTTGATGATTAAAATAATGTGTAAGGAATAGTGAGAAAAGGTGAGAGGGTCGGGTGAGTAATTGAGAAACATTTGAATTCGCATACATATGTGTACAATCAACGCATGGTAAGGAAAAGGTGAATGACCAACACAAGTTTCAACAAATGATAAGGAGCTCACATTAACATGTGAGAGGTCTGTGTTCGAATCTTAATACATGCGGATTTTTCTTTCGAATGCTAACAAATGTATTAAAAGACCGATAATACAGTTCCTCAAAAATTATATTATGACATAATATTGGGAAAAAGACAATTTGGTACAACTGATATTTCTATGTCATAATATAACTATATAATTTGTTTTTCAATTTACTTAACATGTTAGCTGGGTTACAAATTTCAAACTAAAAACTAATAACATTATGCACGACAGCCCTAGCGCGTAAGTTGCTAAATTTACCCATTCTTTTTGGTAAAGGAGTATTTTTTGCATCCTCCTTAGTCACATCTCTTTATTTTAATCCTATTTTGTTCTTGAAGTTTGTAGTATTTAGGGCTATTTATATTATATTTGCTTTACGAGGTTTTCGGGTGAATTTTTAGGTGAAACGGGTCGATTTGGAGCGAAAATCTAGAGAAAACGAACGAGGGGAAGAAATTGACCAAACCTATTGAGACAACCTGGCGACCTTTAACTCGGCAGATCAACTCAACAACATTCACATGAGAGTAGCAAAAAACTTATGCGAGCTTGTCAAATCCAACTTGGGACCTCGAACTATCATCCATCAACCGATGTTGAGACTGTCATAACTTTTTAATACAAAGTCTAAATGGAGCGAAACTTAAAAAATGAAGTTTGTGCATCAAGGATCTACATTGGGTTGGCAATGCAAAAATAGTTCTGTACTTGCATAATTAGTTTATCACTTTAGATATATCAAAGCAAAGAAAATATCTCATCAACTAGAGTTAAGAACCAGCCCTTGTATTATTGCTGCAACTTGCAAGCCGTTAGACATGTCAAGAGTATCTTTCGTGCCCATACGGATATGAATAAAAAAAAATATTTTAAATTCCACTTTTCTTAGCTTATTTTGTACATGTTACTTACAACACCATCAAAATTTACAAATACACATACATATTGCTCGTTATAATTAGTTAGACCGCTTGAAGTTTAAATTAACCCATAAAATATGGGTGCTCCGGTTTGACTCTGTTATTAGGATTCTCTTATGATGATTATAGAGGCTCTAGTAGAAAATCGGCCACTCCCGACGCATCAAATGGGTCACCAAAAGAACTCATTTGTGTCGGGATATCCCGACCCACATTTTTTGGGTCGGTTATTGTGTCGGGAAAGCCACGTTAGCTATGATGCAAAGCCGGCGCACTTGGCTAGTAAGTGCGTCGGCTATCAGATCACATACAACTGACGCAACATGTACGTCGGGTATATTAATTAGATCAACAAGAGCAATATTTGATTGAAGGATATGTTTCTCCAAATCGCGATGTCAACCCGACCATTCCATCATCTCAGTCCAGCAACAACACTGTCTGCATTTGAAATCTCCGAACAACATCACCAAGCCGTAGCTTCAAACCATCTGCAATCATGGTGGGAACACTTGAAAACATCATCATTCCGGGCAAGGAGAAAGAAGCAAGGGCAGAGGTTTGCATTATTTGCTTATTTCAAAACTAACACAGAGGCTAGAAAAGCAATAACCAACCTCAATGGAGCCTGACTACACAACCAAAGACACAATCGCCGATCGATCGATATAGCCAATACTCCAAAACTCCAGATAGTACCAAACAGAGAGAACCCTGCAAAACCCACAACCAACCAAAACCATTCTCATAAGTCACAAACAGAACCCATATATTGAGATGACTTAGCTAGCTAGCTAGTAGGATCATTTAATTAAAACTGCAATTCAAAGAGAGTAACTCCATAAAGGCAGAGGCAGGTGGTCATGATCATATTCCTCTTCCACATTATCCCCTTTGATGTAATAATTATGAGGCGGAGGCAGCATCATCCCTTCCGCCATACTGCTGAGCAACCCGTGCATCCCGAAAACCTCATCTTCGTCCATGTAATTGTAATTGCAATTCTCATTGTAATTGTAATCACAATACAAGGAGGACGACGACGACGAGGACTCTGGAATATCCTTTTCCACTTCCTCTTCCTCTTCCTCTGCCTCCACTAGTACTGGGAACTTCTTGGCGGCCTCAGCTGCCGCCCTCTGTATGACCTTGACATCCTTGGAGTCAGGGATGGTCAGCTTCCAGAGGGAGTCCGCGAAGTTCAGGCACGCGGATCTCCCCCTGAGAGCGAGCATGGCCGCGTCGTGCGCGCGCGCGGCCATCTCAGCGGTGGGGAATGTCCCCAGCCATATCCTGGCCTGCTTGACGGGCTCCCGCACCTCGCACACCCACTTGCCAGAGCTCTTGCGCCTCACGCCTCTGTACACTGGGTGCCTCGTCTCCTGGAACTTCTTGCGCCCGGACTTCTTCTTCGGATGGCTCGAGGCGAGCATCACCGCCTCAGATTGAGGCGATAAGTCCAGAGAACCCGAACTAGTAGCAGTGGTAGTAGTAGCAGCAGTGGTGGAAAATACGTCCATGAGTATTGTATTGATTTTGAGGGGTGTTTTGTTTGGCTATAAAAGTTATATATGAGTAGAACAAGTAAAGTGATGTATATATATAATAAATGAGAATGGTAAAGTGACAAGCTATTGGAAATGGAGACAGGCTGTGTGGGTTTTGGATGGTGCCACGGTGGAGGAAGATATGGACTGCCTTTTTGCCGCGTGTAAGTCTAGGTGGCCAAGTGGACAAGGAAGCTGCTACTTTGCTTTCACTAAAGTGAGCTTCCATTTGAGAAATTGTTTCTATCTTCAGTCTACACTATTTTTGAGTGAATATAAATAAAGAAGAGAGTATGGTTTTGAATGATTTATTCAGAGGACACTTTTATCAGGTTATCTTTTGGTTTCCATATACTGACAACTAAAATAATGCGTAGACAACAGTGAGTGAGGAAAGATGAAAGAGTCGGCTGAGTAATTGACAAACATTTTTAAGCCACATACAATTGACGCGTGGCAGAGGAGGAACGGCAAATAAACAATCAAAGCTTCTCACATGGGACACAGTTATGTTACAAATAACAGGGTAATTACAAGGGATGAAATCAATCTAACTTCAACTAAATTTCAGATAATTCAAAAATATTACAGTTATAAAATTCAAAACCGTACAAATAAATTGCACAACTTAATATAACAATAATACAATTATATAACCACAATTATTTTACAAGCCATAACCAATTTAGGAGTAAACCAATTACACAAAACAACAAACAACAACAACACGGCGACCTTGTGGAGGTCTTCGACATGCCCAACATCCAGCACCTCCACCTCGAAGGAAACTTCTTCGACGGAGCTATCCCGCCCGAGTACAGCCGCTAGAAATTCCTCGAGTACCTCGCTATTCCCGGCAACAGTCACAAGTTAAGCTCTCTCTCTCTCCTCACAAATTTGTTAACAAAACAAACAAAATCTCACAACCCTATTTGTTAGATTTGGAATCGGAAACATCAGAATCAGTGACGTTAGCGAAGGGGATGGAGAGTTTATTTCGGAGCTTCGTGATCTTGGTGTCGACGACAGTAGTGCTGCAGCAAGTGTGCTCTTTGTCCACAAACTCGAGATTCAAAAAAAATATCCCACGAAGATTGGTGCTTCTGAGGCACAACACCTTCTCCTCCATCTTCTTCGTTCTCGTCTTCTTCTCCATCTGAGAGCGGTGGCGGCCAACTACGGGCTAACCAGAGATTAAAGAGTTGCAGAACCAAGAACCTGCGGTGGCAGGCTTTCTAGGTCCTTGACGCCTGAGATCGGGATCCAGACAGGCCCTGCCACAACAGGTTGTTGGTTCTGAGTCTGGGTCGTGACTCGGCGGGTTTGGCGGTTGCGCTCCAGATCAGGCGGCATTCGGCGAATCCAGCGAGCTTGGGGAATATCCGATGAGCTTGGCCGACAAGCTTGATGAATAAAGATGATCAAACAATTATATAATTAGGGATTATACCGTGAGGGCATTTTGGACATTTTACAAACACTTCTGTTAGATTTAACAGAATTTTGACTAAAGTGTTTTAAACTTGGGGGACCGATAACTTTTTTTTAAACTTGAGTGACTGATCTTGAATTGAGGTTTTGAATGGTATACTGATATGTAATTATCCATAGAAAAATGGTATTTTAGTATTATACTTACTCTCATATACTCTTATTTTAGTATAACTAATTTACTTTTTAGTTTGTGTAATATTTTAATCATCAATTTTTCTTCCTTTATCATACACGGTTGAGTTTTGTTGAAGAGAAAAAAATTAGCTTTAACATCTTCTAAATTTTAAAATTATATCCTATACCTAACTCTTAAATCAACCTCAACTTTCAAATCAAACGAGGTGCAGCTGGATCGTTAAAAAAACTCTTATCTCGTCTCTGGCAGTCTCGAGTGAATTTATTTGCCGACGAGATCATAGGTATGAACATGAACGAAGAGCACGTGGTTCACAGAAGGATTACACCTCAGTGGAAAAGCCCATTTAGGCCCTAGATCCCAAAAATCTCAAACCATACGTTATCTCCAAAATTCTATTTCGATTAGAACCCTAACGATCTTTACTGTTAGGGAGAATCGGGTCTTACTAATGAATAGGACACCATAAGAAAAGCTCATACACACATTAGTGCTCACCTTTAACCCAAAATACTCGCCTTGAAGATCTTGGGTTCAATGTATATATAAACTCTCCGTATATCCCGTACACTTCCAATACGTACAAGACCTAGATTTGCATGTGAAATCCTAACATTTACCGCATCCACCCACATGTCTCCCTCCACTATTCCTCACCACAACTCAGACGCACAAAATTCCCCAATCCCTTCCAAATCCCTAGCCACACAACCGTTGGTTTCTGAAAGTAAGTATAGAATGCAGAGATTTATAGTTTGGTTCTCACTAGAGACCCGGAGGTGCGACCGGCGATTTGAGGTCTGGTTTACACCGGAGATGCCCAGAGACGCGACCGAAGCTTCTCTGACGAGATTCATTATCTAGCTTCACCGACGTGGTTCTCCACCTCTGACCATTAAACCCACGAAGAAGCTTTAGTTTTTTAATTTTGATTTAATAAATTATAAACTTAATATATAACTTTTTTTTCAGTTTAAACATAAGATTCATTATTTAGACCTAATTTTTTAATTTTGATTTAATAAAATATAAACTTAATATATTTTTCAGCTTTCTTTTTCTTTTTATTATTTGATATGTGGTTGTGAAATGACAACCATGCCCTTTTGTTAATCAGATTTGAGGTACAATTTTCATTTCATTTCATTTTACATCAAATTAATATTTGATATTTTTTTAATTTTTGATGAGGGATATTTTTTCATTTTTGAAAATATGAACGGAACATGTTCAATTTTTAACAGAGTTTACTGAAGTGAATATTTTTTAGGGATAATTCCTGATAACTGCGGTGAAGTTGGACATATTTTCATGTCACTACGGTGAACTTTTTTAAGTGTCACTTCAATACGGGAAATTATTTTTATGTGTCATTTTACCCTAACGCCGTTAAAACAGATGAAAAATATACTGTTTAACTTTCAAAATTTATTAAATATTGAAAATGCCCCTGTATTTAAAAAAATAAAAATATATTATTTTTTAACTTTTTTAAAAAGTTATTTTTTTGTGGAATAAATAATTAAAAATGATTTGAGTATTATTTTTTTATATAAAATATTAAAAATAAAAACGTTGTTCAAATTCATTTTTTATTTTTTTCAGAAATTTTTTTTTAAAATTAATAATATTGAAATAAGTTTTAAATTATTTATTTAATAAAAAATATATTTTTAAAAAGTTTTAAATTATATATTTCATAAAAAATATATTTTTAAAAAGTTTAAAAAAATGTTCTTTTTGATGTATTTTAAAATTATAATACAAGACAATATGAATATCAAAATTAACTATATTTGAAACGTTGACATTTACAAAAACTTTGTCATCTAGAAGTGACACTTAAAAAAGTTCGCCGTAGTGACATGAAAATGTATCAAATTTTACCGTAGTGATCAGTAATTATCCTAAAATTTTACCGTCTAAGTTTATACATGTGAGTGCATGTCCGACAATAAA
The DNA here is from genome assembly GCA_963920655.1 of Geranium rotundifolium. NCBI lineage: Eukaryota > Viridiplantae > Streptophyta > Magnoliopsida > Geraniales > Geraniaceae > Geranium > Geranium rotundifolium. Next base: position 4,119,351 of record OY987315.1, on the reverse strand, counting down.
AGAATAAAAGGTATAAGGAGAGTTTATATACACATTAGATCCAAGACTCACTATGCTAGTCTTTTGAGTCAGAGGCGGACTTTAATGTATATGTCAGCTTTCCTTGTGGTGTGTTTCCCCTTGGTAAGGCCCAATTGTCCCAACAAGCGGTATCAAAGCCATGTTTGTATAAACCTCATCGGGCCGACAGACTAGTGGATCTCATTGTGGATCGAGTCATGTAGGCCAGTAGGATTCGAAGAACCATAATTGATCACGTCAGGATTGGCAAATGGGCCATCGGGTGAGAGTGCAAGACGACTTGATCTTATGAGAAACAACCCGATATGATGACGCTCAATGTGGGGGGACTTTCATTTATATCCCTTCCATTATACACGACCTTTTAATTTTTTTCAATGTTTATAGAACAATTAACAATATGCTCACAAATTTCTTGTGCCAACACTCCTAACCGATGGGGTTGGCATCGACATGGTGGAATACAAAAAATAGTTTGTTAATTAAATATATGAAAGCAAAGAAAATATCTCATCAACTAGAGTGAAGACCAGCCCTTATATTATTGCTGCAACTTGCAAGCCGTTATGGCCCCTAAAAGCGAGAGTTGGACATGTCAAGAATATGTTTCGTGCCCATAATGAATGATACAAATATCTATCATTCAATTTCAAGCACACGGGACACAGTTACTTTATGGGACGGTGTCCAGTCGCATCTTTGTTGTGCCATGTGTAATGCTTTGGTGACTTCATGGATGAGTGTTTTTGGAAGAGGCTTTTGTTGTTGCCTTGTCCTTGTCAAAGCACCATTGTTTTGAGGATGACCGGTAACTTGTTGGATTACAAGGTAACAATTTCATCGTCCACTAACTTTTCGACTTTCTACTATATTTGGATATTTGGACCGCAATAAAGTGTACCACTTGCTAATTGGAGGTGTTGGGGAACAAATAACTTTGATTTTATTTTTGTTAGCTTATTCTGTACCCGTTACTCAACTTAAATTAAAAAAAAAACTAATTTTTAATAGGACATTTCAAACGTTTGAGGTATACACTTTTTAAAAAAAAATTATCACTGAGATTTTTATACCAACCAATTGAAGTGGAGGCTATAGAATTTACAAAAACAACTTGGTGTTGTGTGTGAAATAACTTTCGGAGGGATTCTTGTATGAGATTTGTGGGGAGTTTCAACTCGCTTGAGGTATAGACTACGAGCTCCAAAGATGTCGTTTGGTGGGCAATTAATTTGACTTTGGATAAAATCAGTGTGTTGTGCAGGTGATTCAGTCATAGTAGTTCCCGAAAGGAAGTACTATGTGTTGTGTGTGAAATAGCTTTCGGAGGAATTCTTGTATGAGATTTGTGGGGAGTCTCAACTCGTTTGAGGTAGAGACTACGAGCTCTAAACATGTGGTTCGGCGGGCAATTAATTTGATTTTGGATAAAAATCAATTTGTTGTGCAGGTGATTTAGTCATGGTAGTTCCCAAAAAGAAGTACTATAGTCATTTGGTATATTTTGTTTTACTTATTTAAACTTGCTTTAGTCAGTTGTGTTTATATGGTTAATAATCTAGCTCTCTTCTCGATTAGATGGGAGTCAGGTATGAGATTTTTCTAACTTGTTTTAACTAACAGTTGTTGTGATTATGGTGCATGGTCTGTCCTACTATCTGTTGTTTCGACTGTCCAACGTGAGGCCCAATTAGTTGCTTAATAATTATTTCGTATTTTACCCTTAAAAAAGTTGTAGGTTTTAATCTTGTTAAATGTAGGGATGACAATATTTCCCGTCCCCGATGGGGATCTCCGAATCCGAACGGATGCAGGATGGGGAATCCCCAAATCCGGATGGAAACAGGGTGGGGACGAGGTGAGGTATCCCCGCTCCGCCCTGCCCCGATATATTAAAAATATACATTTTTAAACTAAAAGTTACATTTAAAAATACATATTTAATGAAAAATAATATCTTCTTTGTTAAAATAATATTTCATAATACATGTTTAATGAAAAATAAAATATTTCAAGTATATATTTTATTAAAAAAAAATATCTTTTGGGTTGGAAATGGAAAACGGGGAATCTCCGAATCTGACGGAGAAACCTCGTCCTCGTTAAAAAGGAGAATTTTTGATCTAATTCTAACGGGGACGGGGATTACCAAATCTGCCCCAAACCCGCCCCATTACCATCCCTAATTGAATGTATATAATTTAAAGAAATGAACAAGAAGAAATTTTTGGTAGAATAAAAAAAGATGGATTCTTTTTTTAGAAGAATGTTAATAACTCAATGGTAGTATAAATAAATACACTAGTGTATTGAGTTTTCATCATTTATTTTAGTTAATATTTCGAGCATGGCTTGAAAGAAAATATTCAAACTCGAATTGACCTTGTTTTTTTAAATTTTACATTAATATTTATTAAATGTTAAAATACGCATTAAACGAAGATATGTACGATTAATTAAATGTCAAGCATGACGACACGATAGCTTATCGAACCTTGAAACTTTAAGCTCTAGCTCATTTATTACTTAAACGAGTTTACTTTTAAATATATATTCGACTAAAAATGTTAAATACAAATTAGTCTATAATCGTAAATTGAATAACAGTCACAAGTTGATCCAAATATTAATTTAAGGGACACATAGACAATTTCTTACACTTTTGTTGGAAAAGAGCACTTCATCAGTGACGTCAGCAAAAATCACCTGCATTATTACTGCCACGTGGCTGCGTTTCTGGCCAAAATATCTAGCGTCAATCATCCATAGTGATTTTAATAATATGACCCTACATACATATATAGGTATGTTTATATTATACTTAGATTTATGGACCAAATTGGTCCATAAGTAGCAGAAATAAGTGATGTGTCTCTAAACTTAATAATAAAGCCTCCTGATCTCACCTTTATTGACTTATTATACTATTACTGCTTCTTTGAAATATCTCAAAAACATATCATATTTCATTGAATTACACAGACAAAGTCTGGGGAAACTTTTTTGCCCATAACACGGTAGACCAAATATCTAAGCCTATCCAGTTTAAGATTATTCAAAGTATTTACTTATTCATTAAATGCTAGTAGCAGAACGTTACACAAATTTATTGGACAACTTTTTATAGGTCACTTAAAAAGTTTCGATTCTTATATAGGTCACTAATTTTCTGCTGAAAACTTGCATGTTCGAAAAGTTTATGTTCTCAACCGTGAAACTACTTTTGACTTATCAAAAAACCTCCAATTTCGTGAAACTTCTTGTTTTAGAAAAATATAAAAAACTGCTACATATCTTATGAATACCCGAAAATCATTCGAAATATGTAAGTGTGCGAAAATCACCAATTTTTGAAGAGAGGTTAAATAAAAAAATGGCATGAGGTCAAAAATTTGAAACCCAATAGAAGTATTTTAGTCTTTTTGGTATTGATAATGAGCGAAATGAGAAAAAGAACAAATTTTATAAATGTTTTATAAGAAGTTTTGAAGTTAATCAAGATTATCCCAATAAACAATCCATAAAAGTAGGACAATCCTTTTGACTTGAGAGTGAATACTAAAATCACAACAACAAAAAATCATCTTGCAAGAGAACTTCAGATTAGGGATGGGCTTCATTTAAAATGTTGATACAAATTTGAGATTCAAGTTGTTTTCAAGCTCCCATGCAGTTACAAACCATAATTAATACAAATTTATCACCAAAATCACTCAAATTTTAGTCAAATTTCATGAAATTCTCAATTTCATCTGTAAAATCAGGGAATAAAATTCTGGAAACAGTAGAATTTGAGGTACAGAAAAGAGAAGAGGAACTGATATCCTTTGGAAGTGAATCTGGTCATTGGGACTATTTCAAATTCAGGCCCAACTCTAATATAAGGACAATGAGACAAATATGTCTTGGGCCCCCAAATTAAGAATGCCATAAAAATTATTCTCTGTTAGAAAATGTTATTTTATTATACACATACATTTTTTAGGATAATTGGGCCTATATTTAGCTTTGAAGGGATTTTTTTTTGAAGGCAAAAGCGGATTTTATTAATTAAATAGTAACTAACCTGGCATCAAGCCGGACAGCTGAAACTACAGATGGTGGGACAGACCCATCATCATAATCTCAGCTACTGTTAGTTAAAGCAAACATGACTAATTCGTGAGCCATTTGATTACGAGTAATAGTGGATAGTACACAATACCATTCGCTAAAGATTACTCCAAATTTTTCCAGCTCGACCCGTTTAGCATCATGTAAAGCCACGGCCTCCAACTCATACGGATGGAGAAATCTCGTGATCTAGCTGCAGAATGCTTTACACATGCATCCATGATAACCCCGGAGACCAACCGACTTGAACCAATTAGTATCATGCAGAGCCACGACCTCCAACTCATACGGATGGAGAAACCCCGTAATCTTGCTGCATACCTCCTTAAACCAGCTTCCTCGATCAACTCTAAGATCAATATGAGCATCGCGAAATTCAAATCCTCCCAGCTCATTGGGTTTAACCGGATCAACCCTTCGACACCCCGTTTCCTTTCAATACCGATCCCAATAGGACACCCAAGTGACGTATTGAATCTTGAGCAAGCCGAGGCCCTTGTGATAATGACAAACAAAGAATCTATTCCGACATATGCATTACCTATTTTGGCATTATCCACAAAGAATAGATTTTTTGTTTGCCATTATCACACTTAGTGGCCATCATGTCACTTTGTGGCCATTAGTACATCACTACTAATAGTAACTTAGGAAAGACATCTTGTCCTTATTCTAGTTCGGTATGCTTGCATGAATCTGCCCACCGACGCCAGATAACTCCGGTTCCCTCCTAGTACCGACCTACCAACCAACCAAAGCCATCACTTCTTTGTCCAGCCCCAAGTACAAACCCCAACCCTACATGTGACCTCCCGTCCTCCTCTGATCTCTCATCGGCCTGCAATTCCGGCCTCGACCCCGTATTTGCCATCCCCTCAGATCTGCCTCCTTCTCCACCAACTTCCGTCGCCGCAACTATCACCGCAAGACCCGGAACAATCGGCGTACTAGAAGTCCTCACAGGCAGAGCCAAGCCGCCGTGAGACGTCGTCGATTTTCGACAAACAACTCAAGCCATATGCGAAGGGTACAAACCACTCTAGAGTTTAGCGTCTCTTCGCATAGTTAGTTAGGTGAGATATGTAAACTAGCTTTGAAGGCATTTAAACCTAAGAGTTCCGTAAAGTCGATAATAATCAAAATATTTTATTCATTAAAAGTGTATTAAGAAAAATTAATAAGTGTTGAAAAATGTTAACAATATTAAAATAAAAATTCATATTTGCATATCCATACAAAATTAGGCAAATATCAAGAGAGGTATTCATTTAATATCTCGCTTTAGACTTTGAAAGTTCTTCGACAACACTATTCAAATTATTAAAGTGACACGTCTAAAATATGTGAATTTGTTCCACATCTAAAATATGTGTAATGTATGGATGAATTTTGGAATAACTCAAGATTTAAGTAATTAAAACAAGTTAAGCCAAGTAACAAGATATTGCTCACTTAAATACATGTATGGAGTCTGAAACTTGATATAAACAAGCAAATTATGATTCTTAATTTAATCATGATAAAAAGGAGATTACATTGTTAAATAAAGAAGCATCGAGATAATAAGCATGCAATAAAATATATTTTACATACATTGTAATCAAATATATGGTGTTGGCCTTGATTTTCCGTGGTATGAGCCTTAGCTTATTATATATTGGATGCGATCGGGCCGGGTGAACTGCAATTTTGATTTTATCATCCCGACACCCTCCCGTTATAGTATGCGGGTGTAGATAGTTTTTGCTCGCAAGACCGCTCAATAATCTGCGGACGACATTATATGGGTTGCAATCAGGGCGGTTTTGTAGGCGAGTCTTGTTCAGGTAAAATATACACATCCATAATAGCAAGGGGCAAATAGTGGCGGATCTAAATCTGCCACTACGAATACTTTTTCCATTTGTGTCAATATAATTCCAAATTCATTAATGTATGGATGAACATGGAGTAACTCGTATTGAAGAGATCAATTGCAAGAAGTACAAGTTGAGCAAAAATATTAAGGGGCTCACTCCAATTCATACATGGAAACTTAAGTGATGCAACGTACGTGGTTAAGAAGAATTTTTTATCAAAATTCGTTGATTCTTGCGAATACCGAAGGTGATAGATTTGAGGGAAATCTCGATTTTTTTATTAACTTCAAAACTACTTAACAAAGACCGTACGAGAGTGCTTAAATAATGAAACACAAATTGAAAAAAAAAAAACCCTAATTCACTAAAAAGGAAAAAAGGCTAGAAAGGAAAAAAGGAAAAGAAAAGAAACAAATATTAAAAATTATAAAAAAAACTGCCCAAAACTTATAAAACGCGATTTTCATCCTCTAAATGATCTCCGATGGCCGAAATCTGTCGTACCACATGACATAGCCATGATTGTGACTCAGACCGCCGTTTCTACTTGAAAAACACTAGTCTTTTGTCCAAATCTGACACTTTCGCGATAACTTCGGGTGTTTCAGCTTTTGCATACCGACTTTCTCGACCGCACCGCATCATTAAGTTTAAATATTTGCAGTCAAATTATAAAATTTGAAAGTAGTGGATGAAAATGAGAATATTTGTCATTGCTAAATTAATATTTAAGTGCTTTTCTAATACACTACTAGCTAGTATCAAATAAAGAAGCGAATAGATTCTTAGGCAAAAATATGTAAGATTCATATTAGTAAAAGACAAACTAGCAGGCAAGTCCCTTGAACTCTAGCTTAATTGTGTCTTAATAATTAATAAGGTCTTAACGTGGTTGGTGTTTTTCTCAAGTGATGAGCATTTTATAATTATGGATAATGCCAAGACACAAACATGCAAAGATATGTCTCTTTCCCATATTACTTAATTGTGTCTAATACATAAAACACTTAATTATACGGTGAATTATATCTCATTCACATTTAAATACAATAGGTTTTCGGATTTTGATGACAGGTCAGTTGATTTTTTTGTTTGACCTTACTCTATTCTTCTAGTGTCATGAGTTTTTGTTTTATTTAATTTTTTTATTCACTTTATATGACAAACATATGACATCTTAATTTTAAAATGGTTTAAAATATGTCATTATCTGATTAGTTATCTATCAAAGATATCATGCATAATCAATTACAATCATTCCACCCGTCTTCCTTCGGGGACTAGGACTGTCCATTTCTATCCGAGACCCGACTCACTAATGCGGGCCCGATGTGTCATTGCATTTACACTTCTGTCCCGCATTTAAGCACCGAATTGTTTTAAAGCATTTTAAAGCCAATATTTTGATATATTTGATCATCAGTGGAATTTTGACCTTTGTAGGTATTGGAGCCTAATTGGAGCATATTTGGAGTGAGTTCGGAGCCATAGCCGAGATGGCTTGCAGCCCAAGCAACTGGAGAAATCAAGAAAAGAAGAATGTCACGATCGTGACATTATTAGTCACGATCGTGAAACCAAGAATTCGACCCCAGGAGTTTTGTCACGATCTTTATATCGATCGTGGCAAATCGGCGTTGCAACGGCAAGAAGACAATGCCACGATGTTGTCACAATCATGACATGTTCGTGACAAGAAGACGATAAAGAAGACGGTCACAATCGTGGCACGGTGGCGAGACGATCGGGACTCGAAGAGAAAAGGGTGTCACGATCGGGACAAGCTATGTAACGATCGTGACATAGGCGCCATTCTGACGGCAATTAAAAAAGGGTTGTCACGATCGTGACAAGAGATGTCAAGATCGTGACGAAGTCGCAGAACTGCTACTTAAAGAGCAGAAACCTTAATTTTCAGCATACAACACACACACAATCAGATTTTGAGAGGGTTTCGGCCACCTAGAGTTTTCTAGAGAGAAATGGCTCCAAAACCCTAATTTGGAGGCCATTTTTGGTGCTCCAAGGGAGGGTTTCCACCGCCACCACCATGGGAAGAAGAAGAGGAGGCAAGAAGGTATATGGAGAAGCTAGATTGGAGGATTTTGATCTTCCCAAAACCCATGTCATTGGGTTTTTGGTTTGTAATTCTTCTTCTATGTCTTGAATCTAACTTATCTTGTAGTTGAATGCTTGAGCACCATGATTTGGGGTTAAAAACCTAGGTCATGGGAGCTAAACCTTGATTATGGCTTAAATTCGGATATTTATGAGTAATTAATTGTTTGTTGCATGTTTATTGTGTTCTACCGTAGATTTTGAGTGAGAACTTGAGATCGCCGTGCTTTATTTACTTGAGTATGAAATGCTTGTGATTATTAGTGAGAGCTTGTGATTGTTTGCATGACTGTTCTTTCCATAGTTATTGAACCGGTTCGAAAGAAAGGTTCGAGAGCGTGAATAGATAGAACCAAGGTGACGGCATAATGCGTCCTCATTTTGGGCTCGATCATTGTCGGTTTTAGTGATTAGTTTGAGTCTCGGGATGACGGGGGGAAGACATGCTTACTCTTAGTGTTAGTTTGGTGATCGAGTAGGAGTAGTGTAATGTAGTGAGCGAGTGTGGTAACATCCCTAAAATCACGAGAATTGGGCTAATTATGCCGCTCTTTGCTGAGAGGCGGGATTCGGTGATTAAGACATAGGTCCGATTTGCATGCGATAGATTAATTGAATGCTTATGAATTGATGAGTGGATCTCTTGTAATTGTATGAATTGTCTATGGTTCATTTGATTGCTCGGTAGCCTTGATCATGTTTAGTTTCTTAGGTTCTCGAATTCTTGACTTCCGACTAACCATCTACCATCCGCCCCACATTTACTTTCTTGCACTAGCTGTAGAGTAGTTGTAGTCGTGTGCTTAGTATAGTTAGTTAAACCTCCCCTCTTGTGTATTTACTTTTTCGAGTCATGTCGGGAAAGAAGGTGCGAAAAGTCCAATTATGAAACCCACATTTGGTCCCCGAGAGTTCGACCCGGTAAACCCGGAAACTTATAAATCTACTTGATAGACGACCGTGCTCTGATGCGCATTAGTCGGGGAAGCAAGTGATAAGTGAGTGGCGGTGCGCCCGAATTCTCGCGTCCACTTCCCGGCCATCAAGTTGGCGTCGTTGCCGGGGACCAAACGGTTGATTAATTGGATAGTTTGTGTATTCTTTTCCTAGTCCAAATTCATTGCATATAATTTACTTTGTATCTTGCTTGCGTGCACTAGTTGCACTTGTGCTCTAACTTTTTCCCTCTAGTGTTGCCATGATTTCTTGGATCCTAGCTAGGTTCGAGGAGGTGACGGGAGAAAGCAAATCAAGAAATGAGCAAGATTGGAGAAGTCTTGGAATTCACCACGAGCTGGTGAATCTTCTGAAGAGCTTGAAGTGGCCGGAGTGCCAAGACTAGCTAAAAGAGGCCTAAGGAGTTCAAAAAGCCAAGATTGAAGACTCTCCATTATGCTAAGATGGCCGAAGAGCCACTATTTGCTAGAGGCCTACAAAGTTAAAGAGGCTAAGACCCGTCGAGCTAACGACGTTAAACAAATGCGCTATTGGGAGGCCCCCCAAATTTCTACCATTTCTTTGTATATTCACATTTTTAGATTAGAATTTGCTATGCTGTGAAATCTCTAATGTCTTGGATCATTTGATTACCCCTCTACGTGGGTTTGTGTTTAATTGAGAGATTTGGCATGTTTTATAGATAAGTAGTGCCTAAGACTTGGTTACTATGGCGGTTTTTTCTATTTTTAGTGTAACTTAAGGCCTAGCAAAGGTCTTAAGTGTGGTGTGTACTTCGTACACACCACAATCGAGTTTATTAAGTCAATGGCCTAGTTCGGCCCTAAGTGTGGTGTGTGATTGATCACACACCACAATCGAGTTTTTATTTGATTAGTTTTATTTTTTTTATGAGTATGAGCAGGTGGAAGCGAGTTCGTAAATCACGGGAAGAAGTTGAGCAAGAAAAGGAAAAGATCCTACCCGATGTACAACCGCCAATTGCTTCTACCAAAACGGTGAACTCGTTCCCTTGTACATACTAGTTTTTAGATTTTTCTTGTGTTTGTTTGTTAGTCTTAGGTTTAGGTAGTGGCTCTTGTAGTCTTGCATGTTAGGCAAGAGCCACTTGCATGCTAAAAATCGATGTTTTTGAATGTTTTGGGCAAGAATTAGTGTTTGTTTGAGCCGGGGGTAATTTTCAAGGATGATATTGCCATTGATGTGTTGGTAGAATTGTTTATGATTAGCTATGTGTGGGTCAAGAAGTTTTATGAATGCTTTCGTGTGAAATTGATATGAATTGTTTTGATCTACCCTTATTATCAACCATTGCACATTTCAAGTAGCCACGTGTTTATCTAAATGTTGAGAGTCCAATTGTTGCTATCGGCCGTTTGGGACCAATCCGGGGAGAGATTCAGTAGGCCATCTGTGGACGATTGAGCCTAAAAGAACCTAGCCAGACTACATTGTATCTCTAGTACCCATTCCGAACCAAAAAGCCGATTTGATGACCCAAACATTACAAGCCTATGTGCCCTCTTGTTTCTATATCCATTGTATTTTTGAACCCTTACATCATGCTTTGTTGCTTATGAGTGTGGATTTGAAATTGGGATTAGTAGATCATGTATAGGAATGGGAACGGGTTAACTATTTTGGGGAAATTGGCTTGACACAATGATTTACCGAATCACAATGGTTCGAGGAAAATATTTTTATCTAAACTTGATTTGAAAATGCTTGCAATGGAAAAGTTCTCGGAATTGGGCAAAGAAAAAAGAAATGAAAAAAAAGAAAAAAAAAGAAATGAAAAAAAGGGAAAAAAAAAAGGGAGTTGAGAATAAAAGCCCAAGTCCGAACAAATTCGATCTTCAAAGCAAAAAAATGAGCATTTCGGTTTTAAAAGTAAAAAATTTGCAAGTTTTACATTTTCATTAATAAGAGCCAAATTTTGGAAATGAAAAGGTAAGGGATTCGAGTGAGTTGAGGGGTAGCACATTATGAGGACAAGAATGCTCGGGGAGTGACTGTACTTGAGGTTGTGAGGAAAAAGCAACTTATGGTGGTGCACCATTAAGACATTTTTTTTATCTTCTAAAACTCCTACCCGAGCCCAAGCTTAACGTTACAAGCCATCCTATAAAGTCCTACACCCATGGAATCACTCGGGACCCTAGATTCTCCTGAAAGCACGGAGACCTCGGGACGAATATAATAATTGGATAGCTTGACATTTAGATAGACCTTGTGTGTTAAAAACATTTGTGTACCGTTGATTTTGTAGTCTTAGTGAAAAGACGGTTTATGTTTCTCCTCGCACTTTAGTATTTGCATGATTTCTCGAGCCCATATACCTTTGCATAACCAATTCGTGATGGCATGTTAGTGGTTATGAGATTTCTACCGTGTAAGTGTTCAAACATATGCTAGGAGTTGAATTGATAAAATGTTGTGTTTAGCATGTTTTGTTTCGGGTATATTTTTTTAGTTGTGGATGTTGGATGTGAAACCCTCGGGAAAAGTCGAGCTCCCTCCATGTGGTCTGGCCACGGGGTGCCTAACTCGACAATTCTCCGCTTTATTTTCTTTCTTTTTCTTATCGAGGACGATAAGGTTTTAAGTGTGGGGTGTTGGTGCGGGCCCGATGTGCCATTGCATTTACACTTCTGTCCCGCATTTAAGCACCGAATTGTCCTCTTTTCGGCCTTTTAGAGCCAATATTTTGATATATTTGATCCTCGGTGGAATTTTGACCTTTGTAAGTATTGGAGCCTAATTGGAGCATATTTTGAGCGAGTTCGGAGCGATAGCCGAGATGGCTTGCAGCCCAAGCAACTGGAGATATCAAGAAAAGAAGAATGTCACGATCGTGACATTATTAGTCACGATCGTGACAACCAAGAATTCGACCCTAGGAGCTTTGTCACGATCTCTACAACGGTCGTGGCAAATCGGCTTTGCAACGGCAAAAAGGCGATGCCACGATGCTGTCACGATCGTGACATGTTCATGACAAGAAGACGATAAAGAAGACGGTCACGATCGCGGCACGGTGGCGAGACGATCGGGACTCGAAGAGAAAAGGGTGCCACAATCGTGACAAGCCATGTAACGATCGTGACATAGACATCATTCTAACGACAATTAAAAAAAGGGTTGTCACGATTGTGACAAGAGGTGTCAAGATCGTGACAAAGTCGCAAAATTGCTACTTAAAGAGCAGACCCATAATTTTCAAGCATACAACATACACACAAAATCAGATTTTGAGAGGGTTTCGGCCACCTAGAGTTTTCTAGAGAGAAAGGGCTCCAAAGCCCTCCTTTGGAGGCCAATTTTGGTGCTCCAAGGGAGGGTTTCCACCACCACCACCATGGGAAGAAGAAGAGGAGGAAAGAAGGTATATGGAGAAGCTAGATTGGAGGATTTTGATCTTCCCAAAACCCATGTCTTGGGTTTTTGGTTTGTAATTCTTCTTCTATGTCTTGAATCTAGCTTATCTTGTAGTTGAATGCTTGAGCACCATGATTTGGGGTTAAAAACCTAGGTCATGGGAGCTCAATATTGATTATGGATTAAATTCGGATATTTATGAGTAATTAATTGCTTGTTGAATGCTTATTGTGTTCTACCGTAGATTTTGAGTGAGAACTTGAGATCGTCGTGCTTTATTTGCTTGAGTATGGAATGCTTGTGATTATTAGTGAGAGCTTGTGATTGCTTGCATGATTGTTCTTGTCATAGTTATTGGACCGATTCGAAAGAAAGGTTCGAGAGCGTGAATAGGTAGAATCAAGGTGACGGCGCAATGCGTCCTCATTTTGGGCTCGATCATTGTCGGTTTTAGTGATTAGTTTGAGTCTCGGGATGACTGGGGGAAGACATGCTTGCTCTTAGTGTTAGTTTGGTGATCAATTAGGAGTAGTGTAATGTAGTGAGCGAGTGTGGTAACATCCCTAGAATCACGAGAATTGGGCTAATTATGCCGCTCTATGCTGAGAGGCGGGATTCGGTGATTAAGACATAGGTCCGATTTGCATGCAATAGATTAATTGAGTGCTTATGAATTGATGAGTGGATCTCTTGTAATTGTATGAATTGTCTATGGTTCATTTGATTGCTCGGTAGCCTTGATCATGTTTAGTTTCTTAGGTTCTCGAATTCTTGACTTTCGACTAACCATCTACCATCCGCCCCACATTTATTTTCTTGCACTAGTTGTAGAGTAGTTGTAGTCGTGTGCTTAGTATAGTTAGTTAAACCTCCCCTCTTGTGTATTTACTTTTTCGAGTCATATTGAGAATGAAGGCGTGAAAAGTCTAATTATGAAACCCATATTTGGTCCACGAGAGTTCGACCCGGTAAAGCCGAAAACTTATAAATCTACTTGATAGACGACCGTGCTATGATGCGCGTTAGTCAGGGAAGCAAGTGACGAGTGAGTGGCGGTGCGCCCGAATTCTCGCGTCCACTTCCCAGCCATCACTCACCCGACGACCTAATCTGACCCAAACTCGTATGACCCGAGACTCGATAAAATCGAGAGAACTTCGGGTCGGATGGACCCAAACCTGACCTCAACTAAGTCGGGCCTCGGGTGTATTTAGAAAACCACCGAGTAACTCGACTTACCCAACCCCCATGTAGCAAACCAGACCAACCCAATTATCCCACTCAGCCCAACATCAAACACGGAAGCCCAGCCCAATAACACGCGCTAAACATTGGTGAGAGTTTTGAGTTTATAAACTCTTACAGAGTGTCATCTATTTCCGATGTGGGACTCTGTGGGAGTTTATACTCACTCTCAGTCTCTCATGCAAAGCAACGACGTGGCCTCCTCTCCCACCGTTGATCGCAGCCCACCCAACAGTTCTAAGTCGTTAATCTTTGTCATGTGTCACGCTCTCCTCCACACACATCCCTGCGAGCCTCTCAGCTTTTATCTCCCCTCACAATGAATCGTGATTCGCGATTCACAAACCTCTCTCCGTCCTCTGAAACCCTAGCCTCTCGACCCTCGCCTTTTTTCCGTCGTCCCTCTCCCAATACTCGACCTCTCTCTCTTTCGTTCGACTTCATCTCCTCCTACTCTCCTTTTCCCGACTCTCCAGCTTCACTCACAATCGCAACTCGCAAGGAACGATTTATCCATTGAAAATCAAGTCGTTTGAGGAGCCTTCATCTCCACCACCACTATAAATAACGAAATGGTGGAAAGAAGACTCTCCAACGGCTTGATTCTCCAGTGGCAAGCTTCATACACGAAGGTGGTAGGAAGAGGTGGACACCGACTACATGTCTTCAACTCCGGTAAGTGTGATTTTGAATTTTAGAGTTTTTGCTTCTCCCTCTTTCTTTTGATTTGGGTTCAAATTTCAATTTATGTTTTTATTTGGATATGAGTATTCGATAATTACAGAGTACAAATTGGGGGTTTCAAACTTTCAATAATTTGGGGGTTAGGGTTCGTGGTTCAATTTTGGGTTAGGGTTTTAATTTGATTTGATATTTGAATTTGAGGGTTCTGACTTCGAGGGTTTTTAATTTGAGGATTTTTTTAATTTTACATTCAATTTAGGCTCTTAGGATTCATAATTTAATTTTCAATATAAAGTTTTGGGTTTAGATTAGGGTTTTAATTTGGGGGTTTCAATTTGGGGATTAGGGTTATAATTTAATATGGTGTTTTGGGGTTTGAATTTAAGTTTTTAATTTGTGAATTAGGGTTCCTGATTGGGATTTAGGTTCTGTTTTCGGTTTTAATTTGGGAATGAATGTTTTATTTTAAATTTTGAATTCGGGATCGGGATTTCTAATTAGAGTTTCGAATTGACTTTTAATATTGGAGGTTAGGGTTTGAATTGAGATTAATTTTAGGGTAAATTGGGCTGATAACTTGGAATTGGACCAATCTCGGGTGTGTCGGGTTGAACCCGAGTCACCCGACAACCCGAGTCACCCAAATCCGACCACCTGAGAAGCAAGCCGAGTCGAGTCTCGGGCCTGACTTACTGGACCCGAGATGAGCCGAGTCGGGTCCAAACCCTGTCGGATCCATCCGAACCGACCCCATGAACACCCCTACCAGAGACCACACACGTACCCTCTACTTTATTGACTACCATTTATTTTGTTTAATTAATTGGATAGAAATTAAATGAGAGATTGTTTTGTGTTTGTTGCTGAACATGTTCCAATTATGAAGCATACCCAATTATTACGCATAATATTTAATCACCTGCACATATTGTATTATGATTACTGATTAATTAATGAATGATTTATTATGTTATCGTACCCGTTGTTATCGTAATATATTAGTTTCTTAATTAAGTTGGTATACATGAAATCTTTGTAAGGATTAAGATAATGAGAATTATGTATCATAGAGTTTGGTCTAAACTATCTTTGATAGGATTATCGAATGATCCAAAAAGATCAACGTATGTATGATGGTAGAGAATTTCTTGCTTTCTTCCTAGCCAAAATTTCTCATTTAATCCCAGTTTTACATAGTCTTGACTTATTTATACTGCATAAACTTTATGAGTCTGTTGAGCGAAATTGCAGAAAAACAACTATTTAAGCAGTAAAATCGAGGGAAAATAAGTGAAAGGGAAAAAAGATCCAACTGGAACCAGAGTTAGAGTGTCGGGCTTGACTGAAGGGCCTCAACCTGTCACCCTGGTAGATGCAAGACCGTTTGTCATAAATCAAAATGAAAAGAATTAATAAGGGTGAAAATTATCATACATGTTTATTTTAGGAAAAAACAAACTATCATAAAGCAAGATCATCGTCAAGTTGAACGGCAACACCAAAAACACTGTCATACATGTTATTTGTAATAAGAATAAAATTTTCTCATTGTCGTAAAATATTAGCTAATATTAAATAAGGATATTGTAGCCAATAACACACTTTCTTGATAAAGTAAAGGACAGTGCTACCTTAAAAAAAATTAAAGGTGTGAGTGACACATATATTATTTAAAGGCACTTGTCTTTTACCTCTCTCCGTGGACTCCATTATATAGTACATCATCTTGTGAGCAAAAAATACAGTGCGTTGAGGGAAGAAAATGTTTCATCAATTGAAAGAAATGTTATTATTTTTCAATATTTTGATCAACGATTATGGTGTTATCATGTTGCATTATGTTCAATCGGAGTGTCATTTATGGTTTGGAGAGGCCGGAGCAGAGGAGACACCGCAACGAAAATCCCTGGTCGTTTGGGATTTCCTTTTCTTGGCGAAACACTATCTTTTGTTTCTGCTTCGAATAGCACCAAAGGAATCTATGACTTCGTACGAGTTCGAAGATTGAGGTTAGTGAATATTTTTTAGTAAGTGGTGAATCAAATTTTGGGTTCGACTATTCTAAGATAAAACAAGTCAACACAAAACTTATTCTTTAGAATCATAAATTTGGCGGTGACTTGAGATATTTAGAAATTATAAGTTTGGTGTTGACTTACTTCAGCAAAGCTATTAATGATTTTGTCACATTCTTGTCTGAAGTTGTAGTATGTTAGATATATTATATTAGTTATTAATATATGGGCCGAGACCCACTACACTTTGTATTTCTACTTAAACCCTAGCCGTCATATAGTCTAGAATTTATGATTTGATTCCTTAGTGATCATGTAAAATATCTTTTATTTTAATTTGATCTTCAAAATAGAGTTCTTTTGGATTAAGCAAGTTTTATGCGGATAACATTTTTTTTATCATCAAGTTGTGTATCAAGATTTGTGTTCGGCCATGATGAAAAAATACATTATCAAACTTATGTCTTTTCGGATAACTTTTATTAACATGGTGTCTCGTCCCTATCGGCAATATAGCTTTGACAAAGCCGTCAGCTCAATCTGTTGTGAAATTATGTTTTGTAGCAGAGACAAGATGTCAAACATAATGTTGTAACAATTGGTTCGACAACTTGCCTAATCGCCGATAATGGATAGTAAACTAATAAACAGTTAACATAAGACACACAATATGTTTACCCAGTTCGGTAACTCCTAACCTACGTCTGGGGGCACCTTGTTAGTGGAAAAGTTTTCACTATTTGGTAGTTAATAGTACAACTTGAAGCATCAACTAGCTATCACACAAGCTATTGTCCTAAGTTACTATTACCTCACCGTGAAACACCTCGATCAGGGACTCCCCCTGTCTTTGAGATCCTCTCAATTCCACCCTTCGAGCAAGCCTATGCTCAGTGTAGCTGTCTTCGACAATCTGCTCGTGAATCTTCAATCACGTACACACACCCTCAAATCACTAACACTCAATACTCCTCGTATGATGTATAGTGATCGACACCGTTCTTGATAAACCAATCAGCCTCTCAACACGCCAGTCTTGCACGGTTAAGAGCTCTGAGAATTTAGTACAGAGAACGTCCAAGTTGTTATGGGGAAGCATCTGCTTGTATAGCGACTCCACATGCCTATTCGGTCTTCAACTCCAAATAGGAATATCGAATCCGAATAGGAAGTCTTTGCCATCTTGCATTATTGGCAAGCTTGGCAAGTTGGCGTTACCGCCTTAATCAGCCTTGATGACGTGCCTTATCATAGCTGGAAGTTGCCTATGGTCGTTGTGACTCAATTCCCTTGCGCGCTAAGCTTTTGCGAAAAAAGGAAGACTTCGATAACTTGTCTAATCCTGTGCATATCATGTTATGCCAAATGTGTTGCAACATGTTGACTGTTATCTTTTCTTCCGCTAAAAAATATATCAATACAAATCGTAGCAACATGTTGTAGTCTATCTTTAGGCAACAACTTTCATTTTATGCTTGATGGGTCATCCAGACAGGTTTATTAGAAGGCTTTGTTCCAAACGGCTAGATCCCTATTATTTTTATTTTGGTCTGCTTTAGGCGTGTTTTTGTTGCAAATTCACTTAATAACCCGTATAACGAATTTTAAGTATAAAATCATAGAAACTCTGAAAGTTAGTAAAAATCGAGTGAATTGTGACGAGTTTAGCCTAAAAAGTATTAGTGAAAATTGATTTCACTGATACTTTGTAATGTTGTTGTCCTCTGTAGTGCTGTTGTCCATATGTTCCCCCAGTTTTTGCAACAATGTTTATTGGGACAAGCTTCACTTGATTTGTCACAACATGTCTTGATAAGATAAATATTTTGAGGACTTATGTTTAGCCAAGTTATGTCATTCAAATTTTGGGATTTTAACAAATGATATTGATAGCGTTATAGAAAAGATTTGGACTATATGATTTGGTAAACAAGATGGATCTTATCAATTTAACCTTTTCTCTTAACATGATATTACAAACTAATTGTGGTACTGGTCAGAATGTAGACTCTTACACGATAATTAAATCTTATAAGTTGGATGAATGGTACATCTGTACCAACAAAATAAGTAACAAAATAACACAAACTTGATTCTATTATTGAGAGCAGGTACGGGAAGTGGTTCAAGACAAGAATATCGGGAAGCACGCAAGTGTTTGTTCCAAGCACAGAAGGAGCAAAAAGGATATTAGCAAATGATTTGGTGCTATTCAACAAAGAGTTTGTAAAATCAATGCAAGATTTAGTTGGAAGCCATAGCGTATTTATAATCCCTAAAGAAGGCCATAACAAGATCCGGCGACTTCTGTCCGATCCCCTCTCCATGAGATCTATGTCTACGTTCGTTAAGACATTCGATCAGATTCTATGCGCTAGACTAAGGAAATCAGAAGGAGCCGGCCGGAGTTTTAAAGTGCTTGACTTCATTATGGAGGTAACAAAAATGATCAGTGGTTTCATACATGGTTAATTAAGTTAGGTAATGATGTTGGTTTGGTCTCTATGTTGTATGTGACAAAACATGCATGCATGTGCAGATGAACTTTGATGCAACATGCCGAAACCTAATGAGTGTTACAGATGATTCAATGGTACAACAGATTAAGGAAGACATTACAAGTATCACCAAGGGTATGATGTCAGTTCCTGTCATGATTCCGGGTACCAAATACTATAAAGGCATGAAGGTAAGCCATGTATTAACTATAAGATGCAGATTTCAGATGATTGAGAAAACTGTTTGCATTGTTTGTAAACTGTATGTGTTTCTATTGAATTTCCCTAATTCCTAGTTATACCACACCCATTACACTTATGGAACTCAGGTCTAACGAGGGTTCATACTTATTATGACAACTGTCTGAATCCTCCTCCTTACATCCGGTTTCCACCTCTCCCAACAGTTTGTTATTTTTATCCTAAGGATTGAGTGTTAGACTATCATAATTCCCCCTTGAGTTTTGAGTGGTAGATTGTCTTAATCATTTGCAAACACTCTGATAGAAATAGTGTAGAGAATATTATTGATATAATTGATAGTTGTGTAAAATACAATAGGAGAGAACCCTTTATATAGGCTAGGAATAAAGGTAATTAAGAAATACTAATGACAATAGGAAAACCTAGATATTAGGTAATAAACTAATATATAATATGAATAGAAAATATTTAATATTATATTTTAACACGCTCATTCACAATATTGGGAAACACATTTCACATAGAATGAAAACACACGAGTGATTTTATGGAAACAAATACTTACATTCAGAAACACATCAAGTTTGTAATTAACTTGTCACGAGAAAGTTGTCAGAAATCGCGAGCAGTGAGAAATTCGACTCTAAAAATACCTCATCCCTGTATATGCATAACCCAGTTTTGTTTTTGTTTGTCAACACTGAAAAGCTCTGTATGATATGAAACAGGGGCGTATAAGGCTAATGGAAACCTTCAAAGGGATAGTTAGCAAACGAAGGAACGGAAACGAGCGTCACCAAGACATCCTACAGTCCATGTTAGACAGAGACTCATTTCCAGAAGATGAAAAGTTCAGCGACAGTGAGATTTTGGATAACTTACTGGCATTGATAATTGCTGGGCAGTCCACAACTGAAGCTGCAATGATGTGGAGTGTCAAGTTTCTTGATGAGAACAAACAAGTCCAAGATAGGCTCAGGGTCAGAATATTGTACAATAACAGACATATACATTACTCAATTTCCACATAAATGAAGTGGATTGGTGATTGATGGGTTGATCATGTTATTATAACAGGAAGAACAAGTTTCACTCAGCAGGAGTAAGCCAGATGGAGCTTCACTCACCTTGGAAGATCTTAACAAAATGCCCTATGCCTTGAAGGTCAGGCTCTCTGAATTATTTATTAAAATATAGGAAAACCTGTCGTATACTATCACTTTTGCAAGAGAGTGTTTTGCGCTATGATAATGACAAATATATAGTGTAATTTTTTGTGCCATTTTTATGCAAATATACACCATTTGCACAAAAAATCATATTTCACATCATTTTTTGGTCGTTTTGTGAAAGTTTAATAGCTTACTGCACCTTTCGGTCATATTCCTTGAAATGTAAGTATATAGTTGGGTTGAAATACTAACCTTTTTTCGGTGCAAATTAAGTAGAAGCGGGTCGAGATTTAACATTCGAAAATTTGATAAGAATATCTATCTATTCATGGCTTATTATTTTTCAGGTTGTTAAGGAAACACTGAGAATGTCAAATGTGGTACTGTGGTTTCCTCGTGCTGCCATGATGGATACAAAAGTAGATGGCAAGCTCTTAACCTCAAAAAATCTCTTGTTTTACTGATCATTTGACTACATTTATTACAACAATTTGCATCCGATACATTCGTTGCAGGTTTCGACATAAAGAAAGGATGTCATGTAAATGTTGATGCAACTTATATACATTATGACCCGGATTTGTATGACGATCCCAAGCGCTTCAACCCTTCAAGATTCGATGTAACTACTCTGAGTGCAGTTTTCTACTCAACTATTCATATGTATGTCTGTCGAATTTTTAACGTGCGTGTGGACGTGTTTTCTACGGGCCAGGAGACGCAGAAACCGTACAGTTTCATACCATTTGGAGCAGGGCCTCGGACATGCGCAGGAATGAACATGGCAAAAGTCATGATGTTGGTTTTCTTGCACAGGATCACTAGTGGATACAAGTAAGTTCTTATCATTACTTTCGTAAAATAAATCATTCTAGTGTATATTAAAGTCTTTTGTGATATAAATGAAATGTGTGCATTTAATCACGTTAATGTTGTTACGTCGTTGCAGGTGGACAGTTGATGATGATGACCTTTCCATGGAGGCGAACTCAATCTTCCCTAGATTGAAGAGTGGTTGTCCCATAACCTTAAAGGTCTTGGAAAAGCATGGGAAATAATAACTTCCCGTGGACATATAATTTCCTGTCAGTGTGTTTGTTAGTCCTTTGTTTCAAAACCAGAGTTCTACTTTTGTATGAATAAATCTCACTTTATCTCAAATTATATTATATCATCTCTAGAAATATGCACATAACTTAACTATAATCTAAAGCAGAGTAATCAAAGTTTAGATTTTCTCTAGAAAACAGAGGCTCGAGCTCTTCTTCAATCACCATAACATGTTATGTTCCGAGTTTTGTGTTTTGTTTGGGTTTAAGTTATGGAACAAGAAGAGCGGCACACATTTTCTTTGAGCTCGCGAGGAGCTAGAAACACCCAAAAAGACGATAGAATCTGACTCCTCTTGCCTCCCTGCATGATTTGTCACAAGCCGTCGTCGACCATTGTGGAGGCGCAACCTCGTTAGTTTGTAGAGATGAAGAACACCGTCCCTTTTTCAAATCTAATTTTTGTTCAGATCTGATCGAGAGGTCTCTTGGGTTGGATTAGGGGCAGGCACGCTATGCGGCGGCAGAAGGAACAGTGGCGGATCTAATTTGCCGATTGTAGTCTCAGGTGGAATTTTCCGCCGAGGAAAACTCAGGCGAGTCTCGGGTGCACCATAGCTACACTGTCCACATCAACATCAACAACCACAAATATTGATATTTGATGACAGTAATTTTGCAGATGTTGAGGCATTTGAGGCTGCGTGGAACCATAGGAATCTTCAAAGCAATAATAAAATCAGAGCTCAGATGAGTGTAATGGGTTGCCTCCACTAATGAGATAGATATGGTGTATTCAGATTGATTGGGGAAGAAGCTCGACGCCTTAATGGATAGGAAGGAAGGATGTAGAATTTCTTGGGAGGATCGTTAAAACTTGGAATCAATGCCAGTGATTGAAACTGGAGAACTGATTTCTTAAACCGGTCTACCAGAACCAGATAAAATCCTAGAAAGAACCAGCTCAAATCGGGAATTTGGTATTCGAATCGATCAAATCAAGCTTTTGGTTGTTGAGGGTATTTTAGGTATTTTAAATAAAAAAAATTAACTTAACCCTATTAAATTGGATGAAAAAAAGAGTAAAGTGAACAAAATGTGTCTAGTATAAAAGAGGTGAAAGTAGGTTGAGTATGTTTTTTTAAAGAAAAACACGAATATTATCAACCAACTAACCCGGCATAATGCCGGACAGCCGAAGCAACATATGGTGGGACAGACCCCGCACCGTGATCCCAACTACTATTAGTTAAAGCGTACATGACTAATTTATGAGCCACAGAATTGCAAGAGCGACAAGAAAAAGAAATAAAAACACATGTTTTAGAAGTGGACAGTACGCAACAACAATCTCTAATGATACCTCCAAAGATGTATGACTCGACCCGTTTAGCATCATCTAGAGCCATGACTTCCACCTCATACGGATGGAGAAACCCTGTGATCCCGCCACATAATGACCTAAACAAGTCTCCATGATAATATCGAAGATTAATCGACTCAAACCAGTTAGCATCACGCAGAGCCACGACCTCCACCTTATACGGATAAAGAAACCCAGTGATCTCTAAGGGTGGGCATAGGTCAAGAACCGGACCGAACCAGTCAATAACTGGTCTGGACCATACTCTTCGGTTCTCAATTTTTGAGAACTGGAACTAGAACCATTACATAATGGGACGGTTCGATTATGGAACCATTTATCCGGTTCGGTTTTCTGGTTCTACCCGTTAGAACCGGTCAATTCTATTTTTGTTAATCATGTGGTTAAGTTATAAATTTGACGACTTTAATTTAATTTTTCTTCAAAAACATGAAATTTATAATTATTAAAAATTGTAACGAATAAAAACATTAAGACTTAATTATTAAACTCAATCGAATTATAAAATTCGCATATAAATTACTAATAAAAGATAAATGATATATCTTTCTTGGTTCATTCTTTGGTTCATGTACTCTATTTCTATACTTCAAATAAATTGATGGTGGTTCGATGAATGTTTAGCATACCGGTCTGGTTCCGGGTACCCGTCGGTTCTATGTTTGAAGAACCGAAACCGAACCAAAAATTTATGATTTTTTCATTTTAAGAACCAGAACCGCGCGGTTCCCGGTTCTTCAAGTTCCGGTTCGGTCTCCAGTTCTGGTTCGGTCTCCGATTCCGGTTCCAAAATGCCCACCCCTAGTGATCTCACTGCAGAAAGAAAAGTTTTTTTTTAGGGAAAAACATTGACATATTATTAAATTATAAAGCAAACTAACCCAGGATTATACTGAACAGCTAAAGCACCAGATGGTGGGACAGACTCCACACCATGATCCCAGCTACTGTTAGTTACAACATAATTGACTAAGTCATGAGTCATGAAATTATAAAACAAACTAGCAAAATAAAGGATAGCGCAACGACATATCTCTTGTAACCTCGTGACCTCCACCTCGAAAGGGTTGAAACTCTCCGCAAATTCATTACAAGATCCACCCCGAGAACGACGAGCAAAATAAAAGATAGCGCAACGACATGCCTCTTGCCACCTCGCGACCTCTACCTCGAATGGGTTGAGACTTGAAAGGCGAGAAAAGATCGCCCTTTAATCGTTCAAGTATTTGTGTTTCCGGCTTTTCCGGGTCGAAATCTCGAGGATCGACTTGTGGGTACTTAAGTGGTCTAGTTGATGGTTCAACGTGTTGTAAAATGTATTTAAATTACTTAAGTTTTAAGTTGTTGGGTTCTCGATTATACTAACAATTTGTTATGAAAACGAACTTTAAATACAATGAACACATTAATTGAAAAGTCTTAACAAGCAACAATCCACAAGTTTTCCTTAAATAAGCTAACTACCACGGGTGCTAGACCGATGGCGATGAGCCATTTCAAGTTGAATAAACAAGCTAGAGAAATGTGAGTAATCTAAGCCTTAAATGCTTATCCTCTCAGGTAAGCCTTTCCTAACGTTAACTACCCTCTCGGGATGTTACATTGACGTTAGGAAGCAATACGTGCAACTATTTTCGAGTCAAAGTAAGAAGCTAGACTTCTACACTTAGAGCCTACTTATGTCTCTACTTAACCTTCCTCTCGGACAAGTTTCAAGTTAACTTTCATACAACCAAAATATCAACACATTCTCACATGCAAATATCTAGCTACACTCAAGTGCAAGATTATAATCTATATCATCACAAATTCTCACCCATAATAATACAACTCATCATCAAGCATTCAAATATGTAAACTCACACACATATAGTCAAACATGAATATATAACTCAATCTTGAAAAGTCTCAATCTTCATACAATGTTCTAGCACCCATGGTTGTAAGTGTTTAGCCTACAATCATGGTGCTAAGAGTGAAACACAAGGAAAAACAAACAAAAGAAGCTAAGGGAACAAGAAAGAGCAAACTATAGCCCATGATGGGCTTGAGGTCTTCAAAGTGTAGATTGGTTGCTCTTCTGGGTGAATCCTCTTGCTTCAATGCTTGGTCTTGGTGGATTTGAAGTTGTTTGACTTCTTCAATGGAATAGTGTTCTTGAGAGAGAGTTGGTGGCAAGCTATGCAGAAAGGCTGAAAGTCTTAAGTGATGTGTAAAAAGTAGTGTCTGTAGGTCAACCTAGCTCTTGACTATTTATAAAAACACAGATTTTGCCTATGTCACGATCGACTCAAAAGGTGTCACGGTCGTGACATCGTTTGAAATTTCAGGACTGTTGCGCTCACTGTCACGATCATCGCTGCTCTTCACTTTAGCTTGGTCACGATCGCACCGAAAGGTGTCACGATCGTCATTGCTCTTGATTGTATTGGTCACGATTGTGCCTAAAAGTGTCACGATCGTGACTCATGCCTTTGTCGTCTTCTTGTCACGAAGTTGTCACGATCATGGCCGGTCCGTGAGAGCCCAATCTTGTCTTTGCCACGACGAATCGTCAAGATCGTTTTGGTGATCGTGAAAAAGCCTCTGTCGTCCCAACTTTGTAGTGTCACGATTGTGACGGTGAGAGTCATGATCGTGGCATCCTCTTTTCTTCTTGCTCCTGGTTTCTTGAGCTGCAAGCTACCTCCTCCTTTGCTTTGGTTTTTCTTCTAACACCTTCCAAAGTTTTCCCTGCACACATTTCAACTCCACGGTAGATCTCCGCACTAAATGACCCTAATATGACCGAAACGAAGGAAAAAACGTGCTAAAATGGGGGATATTTGGGCTCGGAAAGGAGCATAAATGTCCCACATCAAACCACCCCACACTTAGCAACTTTTCGTCCCCGAAAAGGAAAAGAAAAAAAAAGAAAACAAGCGCGGTTTTGCCAAGTTAGGTACCCCGTGACCTTCTCACGTGGGGAGAGCTCGGCTTCTCCTGGATGAAGAAGACCTCTTATCCAAAGTCCATCCCATGATCAAGGAAACCGTGAATTGGCTTCGTATATCCAATCTTGTAGTGTGCTCCACTCCATTCCACTCCACTCCCCTTCTCTTGTCTTTGTTTTCCATTCTAAGTGTCTCTATGTATTTTGAGGTTTTAGCTCTCCCTTCTGGATCTCAGCCTCCTTATCAATAAACTCTTTTCGCTTATAAAAAAAACTCTATTCATCCTTCAGAGCTCCCTATACCCCCTAGGCGCCCGAATCTCTCAACCTTCAAAGAAAGCTACGTCAAAACTTCAAGACGTACTCTTCGAATCTCTAGGCATTGCACCAACGGACAATGAAGACGTCTTCATTCATTCTCTTCAGATTATTTTTTGAGTGCAACAATAATCTTCCAATCTCTTTTTATAGTTTCAAGTGGTTTTTAACATGCTGAGGAAAACAAGTAATTTCAAAATACTTCTTTTGTTACAGGAATGAATGATGCCGACTTAAATGTGGAAGATGGTTTGTATTTGAAGAGCCATATTAGACATTGATGAAGTAGTCCATCTCAACTGTTTTCCTTTGCTATTGCTCTCCTTTTATTGATCACTCATTGAAATAAGTTAAATCAACAGCTGAAATGACATAATGATACATAAACGATAAACTTATGTAAAATAATTATCACAAGTAAATTAAGTAAGGTCGCAACATAAGTAATTAAAGTCCGAAGCAATTTAAAGTCACAGTACAAGTAAAACAAATTCACGAACAACTAAGATTTTGGCTTCACAGTTAGAGTGAGCGATAAACTGAGTGCCAGCGTCGAGTCAATGTTGGGTTCTATAATCTCGAAGACCAGAGGGTCGACGAGGAAGGCGGATGCATGTCGCCACATGCATGGCTTAACGGACGGATACATGAGAAGAAGCTTGGCACGCAAGAAACGATAAGAAGAGGGTTTGAGCAACACGCCTCTTCTTGGTTCAGTTACCAAATAATAAATCAGAATTAATTGCCCTGAAACGTTTTTAGTTAATTTCCTTTTATTAGGTATTTATTAGCATGTTTATTAGGAGCATTAAGGTTAGATGTCTTTCTTTATTCTCATTTAGTTTTGTAGCTTCGGTGTATAAATAGTTCTGGTATCTAAAGGAAAAACTATCCTTTCGGTGGAGAAATGTGTGTTGTTGCTTGTTATTTTGCTCTTAAAACTATATGATCCAACAGTCAACTGTGACTTCACCAACAAGGATTATTGCTGGTCCAAGAAAGAGGTGGAGGTTGTGAAGTAGAGTTGAAGGTTTTAGATTTTTGGTAGATATTTTTGAAATTTTTTACGCTTCAACAAGAAAAGAAAATATTTTCCTTATTTCCCTAGAGATTTCCTGGTTGACCAACACTTTATTTTTTTTTGACCAACACTTTATTTTTCTTTGACCTGTTTTCCTAAAATAAACAGTGAAAAATGTATTTTTTACACCAAATTTTCATGTAAGCAAAATTCTTACATGTATAAAAATTAAGGTGGACACTTTTACCAAAACTCGAACTCTGTATCAGGATTTAAATTGAACCCAAACCAAAAAATGAGTATGGGGTCGGATTTGTGTCTCAAAATTGTGAACTGAATCAATTCTGTTTGGGTTCGATTCTTAGAGTGAAGAATTGGTTCAGAACCAAACCGATTCAAGAGATTTTAGTTAGTAACTTCTGTATTTGCGATTTGAAGTTGTTGCCTACAAACGAAACTAAGTTTGTATAATTTTGGCCATAAATTAAATAATGTATGAAGATCACATTAATTCAATGAATTTGGACAGAACCAGAAAACCAAATCGAAGAACCAGATCACGAGGAATCTCATGATTAATTAATTAATCGAGTCTAATTGGGTGAAACCGGACGAAAGAATTGGGCCAAGAATCAGACCGTTTCTCACGTAATCAGTCCAGATTTGTGTCTTTATAATGGAGAACATGTTGCTTAGGCATGGGCTTCTCTTTTCTCAAATCCTTATTTTGCGAGATTCCATTGCCAGCAAAAGCAAAACGATCTCAAGCTGATAGAGAGACATGGCAAACTCTGTTCTCTCGATCTGGGTTCGCTCGATTGCGCTCTCAGAGTTGATCACCTTCTCAAAGACTCCGACTTTACTGTGAAAGATGTATTGGGTATCTCCAATTGCATGCTCTGCTTCCCTGTCAAACTCAAAACCGGATACTGAAATCCCGAAAGATGTGTTCAAGAATCTCGTTATTGTGATATGTAACCTATCGACTGGAGCTCGCCACATTGTGCTTCATTAACACATTGATTTCCACCAGAATAAATTCTTTAAGGGTAAGCCGTGGGAAGCGATTATGACAACTATCCGCTACGGCTTTGGATTCCACGCCTCAAGTGATGACTATAAATTAGTTACGAATAAGCGAAATGGGAAAGATAACATTGCATATGAAATAAAGGTTTACAGTATGAAAACTAATTGTTGGTCTATTGTTGAACAAGATATATCTTCGTTTTCCATATCCAGGACGGATCGCCTGTGCTTGTTGACGGTGTTTTGTATTGGACCGTGGGTACCACTCGTCGTTCTCTAAGTTATCAAGAGGAGTATCATACGTGTAGCTTTTGATCTTGCTGATGGAGTTTTTCTAATATGTATTTATTGTTTGGGGTTGATGAGAGGGAAGCTTTGTGCAATGTGTGATGATTACCTCGGCATGAAGTTTTTGACGATGGAGGTTTGCGGAGATGTCATCTCCTGGCTTCCATTGGCTTCTTTTACAAGTTTTGATTCCTCGTTTCCAAGACAACAACCTCTACTTTTAATGGCTATAATCATGTTTTGTTGGATTGGCATGGAGGCGAGTTCATATTTTGTGACCTTGCCAAGGGAACAGCAGTTCAGCGACAGATTCAATTCATTTCATTGCAACGTGTGAAGAAACGAAAAGCAGGTGACTAGTGTTTTTTCACATTTAGGACATTTAGGACATCCTTAATTTATGATCCCATGCCACGCTGCTTCTTTACAAGGATATGATTTATACTATTGTTTTGTACACGTCTTGGCTCGATCTTAAATATTCAGAAGTCCTCAATATTCTATAGTGTGAACACCAGGCAAGTCGTTAAGGATTGAATCTGTACTATATTGGATATCCCTTCGACATTGAAGGGAGCTAATTTATCTTGACCTTCCTAAGCTAAAGAATAGGGCATCCTTGAACTACATCAATGGTCAGATCGTTAGAAGAGAGACGTTATCTCTCAAAAGCATGTTAGTAGATTTCTTAAGTTGGTCCTCTAGGCTACATGCTCTTAGCTCGTTTTTGGTGGCAGGGGGATTCAATGAGTGGTAGAGGTATTATTACATGGATTTTCTGAAAAGTTTGGATCGTGACCTCATCGCTGGCCTTTGAAGTTAAACCAATGGATATACAGAGATCACATGATTTCTTGATATTTGCAATGGGCCAAGGTGGACGGACTTCCTTAGGGAAGTATTCCAGTGAGAACTACTAAAGGCGTGAGAATCATGAGAACGAATATAGGAGCGTCATGTGGCAGGGGGCGAGTTTCATACTAATCTAAAAGTAAATTTAGTCGGGGGAGTAGTGTAACGAGAGAGACTTAAAATTGTAAAGAAATAATTTTTTCCCAGCGGCCACGTCACGTGTCTTCCACGGCCAGCTCAGCACGCGCCACGTGTACTCACGAGATGAGGAGACCCTCACCAAATTTCTTCTCGACTTTTGAGAGAGCACTTCAAAGGAGTCTGCTCCCGCTAATTTTTTGGATGTGGACTGGAAATCCTATTCGCACACAACCTTTCGCGCGCCCGAACTAATCAACCAAGTTGTCTATTGTATTCCTCCCTATATATAAAGGGGAACCTTGAATAGCTTAGGCATGGGCTATTTCTTGAAGTGTTCTTTTCGATGGTAAGATTCATTTGTGTCAATTTATCTTACCTCCTCTTGCTTGATTTTTTATTTATTCGCTTCACTTGGTTTACTTAGGTACTAGTGTGTGCCACGTCTCCACGCCTAAGTGTCGTCAGTCCGACTCGATTTGTCTTACTGTGTGTGTGCGCGCGTGTGCGTCTGTGTGAAATCAGATAAAAATCGTTATCCATGTAAAATGTCCAAACCTGAATTTTGATTGTTGATTAAGCGAGATTAAACTAGCGTGCGACACTTCAGAAATCTAGTGTGTGCGTGTGCATACACGTGCGCGTGTTGTAATTGTATTTTATGTTTATATGGAATAATAGAACTAACCAACGTAAATCAAACACTTTTACTATGCTCACTCCAGCCTCAACGGGGAGGAACTCTGAACAAGATCGTATTCATTTCCTTATGAAATATAGCTCTTAATTAACATTCGTCAAAGTATACTTTCTTTAGGTTTCTTGAACAGGCATAATTTAGAGTTCCTTAAGCATCAAATATTTCCATCACTACAAAAATCTGACAAGGCATGTATTCTAGTAGTAGGTGAATTCAAGCATATAAAAAATAAATTGACATTGTATATACCAAAGGCTATACTTTGAAAGTTTTTTAGTATGAGTTTGATTTATTGTGAGATGAGTTTCAATTGGCTTCCACATATTTGATCCTGGAGAAAATGAGATTTAATACAATTAGATTTATACGTTTATTATTCAACTGTAACTAATTTCAAAACATATTATACAGCTCAATGAAGTTTTTTTCTTCTTCTAATTTTACGCACTTTCTATATATTTTCTTAGTTACTATAAAAGAAGAAAATGGCCTTGTTTGACTTTATAATTTTTAAATCATGTAATTTTTTATTCCACCTACCAATAAGAATGTTGATTTCTGCACACTTTGAGTTTTTTTTTTCGGCAAAAAAAAGAGAATTTATTGATGAAACTAACTAAAGCTTTCAACAGGAAGCAAGAGAGAGCCGAAAACATCATCAAAAAGAAGAGATAAAAGATAAAAAAAAGGAGATAAAAGAGATACAAATAAAAGAGAAAAAGAAAAGAGACGCCTAAACGAGCTTAATAAGCCTTGTTTTTTTCCTCCACACCTTTGAGAGCGGTTAGCGAATGAGCATCGGGGATGTTCCAAGTGACGCTCAAGGCCTTGTAAATGTCCAAAGTTCGAAGAGAACTAGCCAGGGGATCGGTGTATTCTTGAAGGTTTGGAATAGCGGGGATCCGAAGGCTCGGTGGAAGGACGAAGCTGAAGCATGGCATCAAGAGGGTCATTGATTTGGGGTTTAGGAGGAGGACCCGGATGAGCCTTTGGTTTGAATTTCCGCCATTTGCGAATATGCGTGGAGCTAGGAGAGGAGGTCGCGGCTTTGCCTGATCGAGAATGGCGAAATTTATTCCGCTTAGCAGAAAAAATAAAATTGGCAAGAGTAGAATGTCAGCCCAAATTAGCTCACAGTGAAATGGGCTCCAAACCTGCTGGATCCACAACCGGCCCAACACTTTCATTTGTTTCTGAGACATCTTGGATAGGCAGAGAGAGCCCAAAAGGAGAAGAGGAGCCCACAATAACAGGGGGTCCAAAAGGCTTCACATTTAGATAAGATTATGGGGAAGTGGCGAGATGCAAGAATGCATTCAATGGCTCATCATGCGATGAGGCAGCGCAAAGTCCCGAGACAAGGGCAATCGAGGCGTCGCCGGGCGTGGCAACGTCCGGAGTCAAAGGGTCACTGGGTAGCAACGACCATCTGGAGAAGTGCAGATCGGCGGCGGATCTGACTAGACGTCACCTTCCACAAAATCCGAGGCACCAGAAGATGCCAAGCAGTTACTTGGGGAAATCGTGCCTCACCGAGAAGCGCCGACCAACGGCGAGTCTGGTCGGAGCTCTCCCTCCTCGAGATCCGAATCAGAGTCATTGGAAAAGCCATCCGGTGCAAAGCTAGGGCTGAGACATCGAGATAACAAGCCCGACAACTCTGACGGGCAGGGAAGCGTGTATGGAAGACCCGAAGCCTCAAAATATTGGATGAGAATGGGGAAAGTTTTGCCGAACAAAGAGATTTTCGCCATGATTTTGATGGAGTCCAGAATTTTAGAGTGCACCAGAATCAACCCTTTGTCAAAAAAGATTCCAGAATTGCAATGAGTATGGATGAAGATCACATCTCCAGCAATATCACCGGCGTTCTTGAGCAACTCGGGTGACCAACAGATCGGAGGGAGTCCGACAATAGAGACCCATTAGAAAACCCCACTTTGCTTTAGAAGGAGGGTGGGGGATGAAAAGCGATAAACCACCTGGAGAGACTGGCTCATCCATCATTTTCAGCAATTTTCAGGGCTTCCTTTGTCGAGAAAGATACAAGGAAGACCCTGTTTCCCAAGGATTGGGTCTTAATCCCCCAGATGTAGGCTTTCTCTAGTTGTCGTTGAATTAAATCCACCGTTATGTTGGAGTGGGCGATAGCTAGAATACTGGATTCGAGAGACTTTGTAACCAAAAAATTTGGTTGCCCGGTACAGAGAGGCTTGTCGAAAGAAGCAGACACTGATGGAGGGTTGTGACAGGAGACGACGCCCTTGAAGGAGCGGGATGGAGGGCGGTGTGAGGCGGGTGAAGAGACGGTAGGGCTGGTGGATGAACCACGAGCAAGAGCAACAATGATTTTTCCATGTTTAGCACGAAAACTATTTAGGGATAAAATTGCTTTCTTTGCTTCCGCTGGTTCTTTGAAACGATCAAATCCGAAAAATTTCCCAGATTTGATTGGGTTTTTTGGAAAGTGAGAAGGAATTACCTCACCAAAATCGGAGAGGAGGTTTAGAATCCATTCCTTTTTGTCTTGAGATTGGAGGTTGAACGTGGAGGGAGAGGGTGGAAGACGAGGATGAGGGTCAGGGGGAGGGGGAGGGCCGGGAGGCATGTAGCAACAATATTATCAACTTAAGTTTTTAACTCTTCACACTTTCAGATTTTAAATGATTTAAACCTCTTCGTAAGAAATATTATTGACTTTCACATCCTTATTTTATGTCAATTCAAGAAATTTAATTTAGAAGTCATGTAATAAGTCAAAACTGAGATAAGAGTTGCTGGAAACAACAACTTACCGAACATGGAAGTTTTCAGCAAATACCTCGAGTTCATTTTTGATTTACTGAAAGACTCCAAATTTTCTGAAACTAAGCATTTTAACAGGTATAAAATTCAGCTACATTTCGTATGAATACTTCAAGAATATTTGAAGTCTCCAAGTGAGTACGAATAAAACATTTCTATTTGTAATGACATGAGTTTAATATTTAAAAGCCAAATAGTAGCTTTTGTCTTTGTAGTGAATAGAAATATAAAAAATGAGTAGATTGAGAAAAAAAAAGAGGAAACACCACCTATGTTAATGAGATGTGTTGAAGTTTGTTGTGTAAGTGAGGAAATAGAGTAAGATAGAAAATAGAGATAACTACAAGTAAGATAGGAAATAGAGATAACTACAACTAGGTTAATACAACCAAAGAAGTTTTACACAAGTAAATCTATCATGTTGTTTATCTTCTCAACTTATCCAAAATTCGCAGTTTTGCACTAATCAAGTCGGTGTGTTTGTCCTGACCAACTTATACACGATGGGTGATTTGAAAGAGATCACCACGGGTTCCAATCGATAAATATCATGCAGCGGACGTTATGTAACCGTGGTGATCGAAACATGCTTAGATCTTAATGCAATTTCAACATGTTATATATATATATATATATATATATATATATATATATATATATATATATATATATAAATATGAAAGTTACCTCTTCTAATCGATGAAAACACAAGTATAGTGTTTCTCTATCAAGTCTACACAAGCACCACAACCGAAGAGGTTTTCACTCAAGAATTTTGCTATTAATTTTTGAGAGAAACTTGACAACAATGGAGGATGAGAGGGAGGGTATTTTCGGCAATGAGGGGGAGAGAATGAGGGAGGAAGTTGCTGAAAAATAATTGAGGATAATGGAAGATATTATGTGATTTTAATTTGAAAATTAATTGAATTTCAAGTTAAAATTGCATTATCTATCCTTTATAATCTCTTATTTGCATTTGTTCCCACTCATAACTTAAATCCCTAAATGGGCTTTAAGCCCGTTTAACTAAAACCCAAATTAAACTCATTAACTTGAGTTCTAATTTCGGTTTAGACAAAACGGCTCAATTTCCTCGAATTGATTTCTTCAACCGTCTGGTTAAAACCTTAGGCCAGAAAACTACTGAATTGTTCTCAATTGTCATCCATAATTGTTGTCATGTATCGTGCTTAATGCGTGTGACCCTCTAGGCTCACGAATAATTGGCAGACTGGTAAAATTACTATTTTACCCTTTCATCAAAAGTGGCCTCTAGCAAGACATTATGATTATCCAATATTCGTGATTATCGATTATTCGACTTAACCTGTTATCGTACATGTCACTGTCCTTTTATCAAACCGATATCCAGATTGATCAATAGGCATAGAATGGTCATCCTAATTTATCAATCACTGTTCCTTAATATCTGAGATGACTGAAAACTGATACTAAGGTATCACCTGCACGGTCGTGCTCTTTCTTCAGTCATACTCATCAAGTGGCCTAAACGGATATCTTTCTCATACCGAAGTATGTGTGATAAATCCCTCAGACTCCTTTCGAGTTCACTAGTGCAATAAATGTCAAAGCCAATCGAAGCCGTTAT
Organism: Geranium rotundifolium; assembly: GCA_963920655.1. NCBI lineage: Eukaryota > Viridiplantae > Streptophyta > Magnoliopsida > Geraniales > Geraniaceae > Geranium > Geranium rotundifolium. The sequence continues at coordinate 4,084,959 of OY987315.1, read as the reverse complement.
AGCTACCCTTTTACAGATAACGTTAGACTAGGTCAAACTTAGGTATTCGTTACATAGTGTACACAAAGACTCCTTGGTCTTAGGATATAATGACAAGTTACGATATGTGAGTATCTCATGACTGGATCTATGCAGCATACTCACAATCGGGTTGTCCGATATCATCGACCTGATGATATCTATGATATAACTCCGACACATACTTTGCCATGACCAGTAGAGCGTGATCACAAGGAGTTGGTCTCGTACTGATCGCTTCAGAAGAAGCTTAGCTGATCAGGGACATTATCGAATGCAATTCTTTCTGATCTATTGTAAGGACCACTCCCGGTCAATTTGGGTCAACTTTGTGAAAAATGGATAAAAATTTACAATTTCGCGATTTGACCAAATTTTGACCCGAGAGTCACCGAGGACTACTATTTGAGCCATTTTAAGATGAAATTGTAATATTATGGATATTAGGTTCATATGGAAGCTAAAATTTAGCGAAACATCACGGTTCCGACGGTTTCGAAAAACGTGTCCGTTTCGGACGATTTCGGGTCCGAAATGACAAAAGTGGCTTGTGGGACCCCCCTACTTTACACTTGGCATGTATCTAGAGGGGGGAGACTTTTGAGTGATTAAAAAATTAATTGTTTTAATTTAGATTTAAAAGAAAATGGGAAATAGGTATATTTTATTAGTTTAATGTTTAAATAATTTGATTTAAGTTATAAGAGAGGGGGAGGAAAGCCATTCTCGGCAGAACCCAAGAGAAGGAGGGAGAAAGAGAAAGAGAAAGAAGAAAGAAGGAAGAAGAGGAGAAAAGCTTGGGGCGATTTCCCGACGATCCGGTCGCGTGATCGACCGTTTTCTTGCGTATTCTGGTTCCTCACATCATTGGCTACGGTGAGCAACTCATTTTTTTTTCCATCGTGATGAGTTTGAGTTGTGGGTTGATGAGAAATGAGTGAAATGATGATGGAGTGGAGTTGTAGGGGTGTTTTGGAGCATTTTGGGACGTTTTTGGAATTTTCCGATGGCCAGAAGGTTCGCCGGAGCTCCGGCCGGTCACCGGAGCTCCGGCCAGTGTGGAGGCGCGCCGGAGGTGGTCCGGCAGTGGCCAGCCCCTGCCTTGGCTGGCCGTGGCAGCCTATGGCGACCGCGGGCCGTTTGGGCCTCTCGGGCCGTGAGTGGCCCGGGTGGTCCCACGAGCCCGGAATTCGGGTTTGTGAGTTTCGGGAGGTCTCGGGTAACCCTCGAATCAATAGTTGACACCCTTGGTGATTTTTAGATTCAAATTACGAAAATCGAAAAAGGTGTGTCGAAACTTTAAATTGCGCGATTAAATCGCTCGGGTGTCGGAATTCGATTCCGTTAATTGCATTGGTCTTAGAGTATTAAATGAGGAGTTTAGAAACAAGTTTCGTAATTTTCGGAGTCCCGAGGGTCAAAAACTCGTTTCCAGGCAGATTGGGTGTTTCGGGGAAAATGGGTCATTTCGGGCCCATTTTGGCTACTTTGATTAATTTGAAGTGTGTCCAAGTGTTAGACACTTGTTGGAGTACACTTGTAAATTTATTGCATTCGTTTCGGAATCTGTTTGAGTTTTTAATTATTGAATATAATTATTAGTTGATATTGACGCTCGCGGGAAAGGCAAGGCGTGAATAGCTCGAGCGGGAGGCTAGGAGCGTACGTAGAGCTTTCCTAAGGTAGGGGGACATAGCTACCTAGACTATATGGCTTGATGCCTTTGTTTGATTATATATGTGTGTATATATACGTGTGAGCATGATTTGGCACTATGGTAGTGGCGTGAATATGCTTGGTGTGATTATATGCGAATAGTGAGATTTGCATGATAATGTTGGGTGAATTAGTTTAGTATAACTCTGAACTGATTGTATGCACGGGATTGTGCCAGGTATTATATTATTTGCTTTTCAGACGATGATTTATTCCGTCTTGCACCTAGTATGTTTTCTGCATGAGTATGGTGTGATACTTGTGTTACAGGTGGTGTGTAAGGTAAACCGAGTTGAGGGTGGATTCCCTTGATCGAGATCGGTTACCTTTATTTGTGGTAAGGGTCAACCGAGCTGAGGGTGGACTCCCTTAGTTGTGATCGGTTACCTTTATTTAGGTGTAAGGTAAACCGAGTTGAGGGTGGATTCCCTTGATCGAGATCGGTTACCTTTATCTTTGTGGGAAAGGTCAACCGAGCTGAGGGTGGACTCCCTTAGTTGTGATCGGTTGCCTTTATTTAGGTGTAAGGTGAATCGAGTTGAGGGTGGACTCCCATGATCGAGATCGATTACCTTTACCTAAGGGAGGGTGAACCGAGGCAAGGGTGGATTCCCTGGGCTGAAATCGGTTACCCTAGGGTGTAGTTAATTATGTTATACAACTACTTTTGCATTGTTATCATCTTGTGTATGTGCGATGTTTGAGTCTTGGAGGTAGCGTGTTCACCCCTACAATTTGTGCAGGTTATGGATGCGTTTAGATCTTTTGACTGGGAGCTTGGGGGCGTGTCGTGTCGACGTGTCTTTGCCAGTGGTGTTTGGTCGGCGGTTGTAGACTCTGTTAAGTCGTAACCTGTTTTGTTATTGCTTTTCATTATCCGGTTTATTACTTTATTTTGTAAAACACTCGGTGAGGTGGCGTTATGCCTCACCATTATGGTATTTATTTATGAGTTACTTGCTTCATTTTCAAATGATGTTTTGATGGAATTGTTTTAGAACTGGTTTACTTACTTGTGCAATCACCTTTAAGTTAGGGACGCCTAAACTAAAGGTGTTGACTTTGTGCGAGTATAGTTATGATACACTCGAGGACGCTTGAGGTGTTTCATAACTATTTCGTATAAGTATCCTCGTTTATGTTTTATCGTTACTTGTATTTTAATCGCGTGACGACTAAGATTCAGAGAACCGGATCTTGGGGCGTTACATCTATAGTTCTACTATAAGTGGTTATACACATTATGACATAGATCAAATCACATTAGATATATTACTACAACACATTAGTAATATTATGCCTTTTATTATGTAGAATAATAATGTCCGTTATAGTATAGATTGAGGAATTATTTTGGACTAGGGCACAAACCTAACAATCTCCCACTTGCCCCTAGTTCCAACCTAAGTTCCAATCTACCCCCATAGACTTCACGCGCGCCTCATGCTTAGGCTGCGGTAAAGCCTTTGTCAAGGGATCAGCAACATTGTCATCAGTCGGTACATAAGTAATCTCCACATCACCATTATCAATATATTCTATGATAATGTGATACTTCCTCTGTATGTGTTTAGTTCTGTTGTGGAATCTAGGCTCTTGAGCTAATGCTATGTCCCCAGTGTTGTCACACAACAAGCTTACCGGATCAGATGCTCGCGGCATTACATCTAATCCGGTTAGAAAGCTTCTAACCCATACAGCTTCCTTAGCTGCTTCTGCTGCAGCTATGTATTCAGCCTCTATTGTAGAATCGGCAGTTGTGGCTTCCTTGAAGCTCTTCCAGCTAAATGCTCCGCCATTTAACATGAATATAAATCCTGCCTGTGATTTGAAATCATCAGGATCTGTCTGAAAGCTAGCATCAACGTATCCTTTGACTGCTAGTTCTCCATCCTTCCCACCATACACTAGGAATGCGTCTTTAGTTCTCCTTAGATACTTAAGGATACTCTTGACAGCAGTCCAGTGCTCCTGGCCTGGGTTAGATTGATATCTGCTGGTGCAGCTTAACGCGAACGAGATGTCTGGTTTCGTGCAAATTATAGCATACATGATGGATCCCACAGTCGAAGCATATGGGATCTTACTCATTTTGCTTAGCCCATCAGGAGTCTTAGGACTCTGTTGTTTGCTAAGCTTAATGCCATGCCGCATGGGTAGGTATCCCTTCTTAGAATCAAGCATTGAGAATCTTCTCAACACCTTATCTATGTAAGTGCTCTGACTTAGGCCCAATATCCTCTTGGGTCGATCTCTGTAGATCTTGATGCCCAAAATGAAAGCAACATCACCTAAGTCCTTCATCGAGAAGCATTTCCCTAACCAAGCTTTAACTTCAAGCAAGGTTGGGATGTCATTCCCGATGATCAGTATGTCATCGACATATAGCACTAGGAATACTACTTTACTCCCACTCGCTTTCTTATATACGCAAGGCTCACTTTCGTTTTTGATAAAACCGAACTCCCTTACGGCTTCATCAAAACGAATGTTCCAACTCCGTGAAGCTTGCTTTAATCCATAAATGGACCTAAGCAGCTTACAAATCTTTCCGGGATTCTCTAGATCAACAAAACCCTCGGGCTGTGTCATATACACATCCTCTTTTAAGTTCCCGTTAAGGAAGACGGTTTTGACGTCCATCTGCCATATCTCATAGTCGTAGTATGCTGCTATGGCTAAAATGATCCGGATAGACTTGACCATAGCCACAGGTGAAAAAGTCTCGTCATAATCGATACCTTCGATCTGGCGATAACCTTTCGCAACCAGTCTAGATTTATAGGTCTGAGGTTTTCCATCCATGTCGGTCTTAATTTTATAGACCCATTTGCAACCGATGGGTTGGATCCACCAAGTGCCAGACTTGGTTGTCGGACATGGATTTCATTTCCTCATTCATGGCGTTCTGCCATTTTTCGGAGTCTGGACTGGCCAAAGCTTGTCTGTAGGTTTCTGGATCATCCTGATCCACCAACATCAAGTCATTTCCTTCAGTGGCTAGGAAGCCCCTGATAGGAGCTTGACGAGATCTCTCAGACCTTCTTGGACCATCTGGAATGGGTGTCGGGATTGGTTCTTGATCAATGACCTCTTCTGGCTCCTGTATTTCTACATTCGGCATAATAGGTTGCTCCGCATCTTGTTGAATTTCTTCAAGATGCACGGCACTCCCACTAGCTCTTTTGGAAATAAATTCCTTTTCCAAAAATACCCCTCCTTGAGCAACAAAAACTTTGTTCTCGCTGGGTTTGTAGAAATAGTACCCCCTTGTTTCTTTGGGGTACCCCACAAAGACACACTTGTCTGATTTGGGTTCAAGCTTATCGCCTAGCAGACGCTTGACGTAAGCTTCACATCCCCAAATCTTAAGGAAAGCTAATAAGGGTTTCTTCCCGTTCCATACTTCGTATGGAGTGCTTTCCACTGCCTTTGTAGGAGCCTGATTCAATATGAATGCGGCCGTTTCTAGGGCATAGCCCCAGAAGGAGATAGGGAGGTCAGCCTGACTCATCATTGATCGAACCATGTCAAGCAGGGTCCGATTTCTCCGTTCGGATACACCATTCATTTGAGGTGTTCCAGGCGGAGTCAATTCAGAGATGATCCCACACTCCTTTAAATGACTGTGAAAATCTTGGTCCAAGTACTCACCGCCTCGGTCAAATCGAAGCGCCTTTATACTTTTACCAAGCTGGTTCTGTGCTTCGTTCTGGAACTCTTTGAACTTGTCAAAGGTTTCCAATTTATGTCTCATAAGATAAACATACCCATATCTACTGAAGTCATCAGTGAATGTAACGAAGTAGTGAAAACCTCTTCTGACCTGAGTGCTCATGGGCCCACAAACATCGGAATGTATGAGCCCTAGTAAGTCACTCCCCCTTTCACCTAAACCGGCAAAAGGTGCTTTTGTCATTTTGCCCATAAGGCATGACTCGCATCTCTCAATTGAAGTGAATTCAAACGGACTTAGAAGCCCACACTTGTGAAGTGTTGAGATGCGTTTCTAGCCTATATGACCTAAGCGGTAGTGCCATATCACAGTCTGGTTTAAATCATCGAATTTAACCCTTTTGTTACTGATATTAAAAATCGAGCTAGTGTCAGTGTTTTGAATATTAAGAATATATAAACCACCAACCAATGAAGCATTGCAATAAAACATTTTATTCTTGAAAATATTGAAAATTCCATTATCAATAAAAAAAATATCCTTCCTTGTCTAGCAAGAAAATAGAAATAATATTTCTGCGAAACGCATGTACACAATGAACATTATTTAAAAACAAAACCAGCCCACTGGGCAAACTGAGACTAATATCTCCTACAGCAGTTGTCGAGACTTGATTGCCATCGCCAACTCGTAGGTCCGCCTCGCCCTTGCTCACTTCTCTTCTACTTCCCAGAGCCTACACATTAACACAAATGTGAGATTCTGCACCAGTATTAAGTACCCAAGAATCTGAAGTAGATAAACTGAGATTGAGCTCAGTAACAAAAATACATGATCATGAAGATGTGGAAGCTCCACTCTTCTTAAGAAACAACTTGTGTTTCTTGCAATCCTTCTTCCAGTGCCCCAGTCCTTGGCAATAGAAGCAGATGACATCCTTCTTAGGATTCTCAACAGCCTTTGGAGCTGCTGGACCCTTAGGTTGTCGAATCTTCCCTGCTAGGTGCATAGGAGCCTTACCCTTGCCCAGGCTAGCTTTCTTGAAGCTCACTTGCTTGTTGACCATAAGAACCTCCTTGGTCTTCCCCTTGAGATTCTTTTCAGCAGTCACGAGCATACCATGAAGCTCTGTCACGGTCTTATCGATGTCATGCATATTGTAATTTCCAACGAAATCACGATATGCTTCTGGAAGTAAATGCAGCACAAAGTCTGCAGACATTTCCTTGTCCACAGGATGACCGAGTCTGGTCAAGTGTTCCAAAAGACGTTTCATTTTAAGGACATCTGGACTGACAGGAGCTCCAGCCTTTAGCTTGCAAGACATCAGTTCAGTGAAAGTGTCGTATCTTTCGACACGCGCTTTCTCTTTGAACATTTTCTCGATCTCGGCCATACAGGCTTTGGGATATTCGGAAATGTCCAAGAACTGTTTCTGCAAGTCAGGCACCATACTGCCCATCATGATGCACTGTACGTCGATCCGGTCGCTAAGGAATTTCTGGTAGGTATCCCTTAGCGCCCTTGAGGCGTTCAGTGCTGGTTCAGTAGGTGCTTAATCCTTACGTTCATGCTTGAGAACGAGTCTCAAATTCTGGTCCAAATCGAGAAAGTTTACGCCGTTAAGCTTATCATGCTCGATTAGTGACCTAAGCGCGCTGTTACCAGAATGATTCCTGTTTGTCATTTTATATCTACACAGTAAACAAATTTTAATCAGTATTAATTAAAATTGAAGTTGGAGATTTAATTATAAAACAATTTCTGATTCTAACTTTAGAATCTGAACCAGGATCTCATCATACTCTCAATTGAAGTGAACGGAGGCTCACTGCTCCAATTGAGTGCATCAAGGTAGGAGTAAATCCATCTACAAGACCATGTAGTTCCTGGCTAGGGTCTGTACTTGTTAGTACGTGGCATACCCTATACTGATACCCTAGGTCAGCCCTAGCTGACAATCGTAGACAAGTCTACCAAGCTTGAACTATGGATAGAACTAATGTAGCTACTACGCGGAGGCGCACGCACCCACACAGAACTATCCATCTCATCCAGACCTTTTCTCTATGAATGTTACGCAGAGGCGTACCGACATCCATAGTGTCAAAGCCCTTTTGAGTGCCCAAACTTGGATGGTATCACGATTGACTTGATATCAAAATGAAATACAAATCACGACACGCACGCCGTATTTACTACAACCCAAAATTAAGCAACACGCAGGTTGCAAAACCGAAATTAAAATGCAAATCTAATGGGCTTAGCTAGCATCATGTGGAAAACATCATGTTATCAAAGATCATGTATACAATCAACATGTTAATCAAACAAATAAATTTTCCAAATTTTATCTTTCTTAAGTGAGGAAAAATTTCGGTTTATCGAAACCGGACGGTTTAATCGATTAATTGAATTTTGAATCGGTTCTCGCTGGTTTATCGAAACCGAACCAAATCTGAAAATTAAAATTTTTTTAGGGTTTCAAATATTCTCGCGAACCATCCGGTTCAGCTCGAATCTGGTCGAGCCAAACCGGCTCAACGAGGTCGCCCGCGGAGGCAACCACGGTGGCCCGTGAGGGCTGCCGAGGTCGCCCGCGGGGCTGACCGTGGTCGGCCACGGGAAAGACCATGGTAGCCCGCGAGGGCAGCCATGGTCGCCCCTAGGGCAGACCCTGGTCGCCCACGAGGCAACCATGGTGGCCCTCACAGGCTGCCATAGTCGCCCGCATGGGCAGACCGTGGTCGCCCGCGGCAGAGACCATGGTCGCCCGCGGCAGCGACCATGGTCGCCCGCGAGGGCTGCCATGGTCGCCCGTAGGCGACCCTCGTCGGCCCTTAGTGCTAACCATGGTCTTCCCTAGAGCATTCCATGGTCCACCAAGGTACTCGACCTGGTGGGCCATGGCTAACCCAAAACACCCAAAAAAAAATTATTTTCCAATTTCCAAAATCAATCAAATCTGAATTTTTTTTTCGATTTACATGCATACTAAGGTGATGAACACATATAAACATAAAAAAAATTAGATTTAAACATGTAGAAAAATACATAACAACCATGCCTCTAATACCACTGAAAGAGATCACTACGGGTTCCAATCGATCAATATCATGCAGCGGACGTTATGTAACCGTGGTGATCGAAACATGCTTAGATCTTAATGCAATTTCAACATGTTATATATATATATAAATATAAATCTGAAAGTTACCTCTTCTAATTAATGAAAACACAAGTATAGTGTTTCTCTATCAAGTCCACACAAGCACCACAACCGAAGAGGTTTTCACTCAAGAATTTTGCTATTAATTTTTTAGAGAAACTTGACAACAATGGAGGATGAGAGGGAGATTATTTTCGGCAATGAGGGGGAGAGAATGAGGGAGGAAGTTGCTGAAAAATAATTGAGGATAATGGAAGATATTATGTGATTTTAATTTGAAAATTAATTGAATTTCAAATTAAAATTGCATTATCTATCCTTTATAATCTTTTATTTGCATTTGTTCCCACTCATAACTTAAATCCCTAAATGGGCTTTAAGCCCGTTTAACTAAAACCCAAATTAAACTCATTAACTTGAGTTCTAATTTCGGTTTAGACAAAACGGCTCAATTTCCTCGAATTGATTTCTTCAACCGTATGGTTAAAACCTTAGGCCAGAAAACTACTGAATTGTTCTCAATTGTCATCCATAATTGTTGTCATGTATCGTGCTTAATGCATGTGACCCTCTAGGCTCACGAATAATTGGCAGACTGGTAAAATTACTATTTTACCCTTTCATCAAAAGTGGCCTCTAGCAAGACATTATGATTATCCAATATTCGTGATTATCGATTATTCGACTTAACCTGTTATCGTACATGTCACTGTCCTTTTATCAAACCGATATCCAGATTGATCAATAGGCATAGAATGGTCATCCTAATTTATCAATCATTGTTCCTTAATATCTGAGATGACTGAAAACTGATACTAAGGTATCACCTGCACGGCTGTGCTCTTTCTTCAGTCATACTCATCAAGTGGCCTAAACGGATATCTTTCTCATACCGAAGTATGAGTGATAAATCCCTCAGACGCCTTTCGAGTTCACTAGTGCAATAAATGCCAAAACCAATCGAAGCCGTTATAGCTACCCTTTTACAGATAACGTTAGACTAGGTCAAACTTAGGTATTCATTACATAGTGTACACAAAGACTCCTTGTTCTTAGGATATAATGACAAGTTACGATATGTGAGTATCTCATGACTGGATCTATGCAGCATACTCACAATCGGGTTGTCCGATATCATCGACCTGATGATATCTATGATATAACTCCGACACATACTTTGCCATGATCAGTAGAGCGTGATCACAAGGAGTTGGTCTCATATTGATCGCTTCAGAAGAAGCTTAGCTGATCAAAGACATTATCGAATGCAATTCTTTTTGATCTATAGTTCTACTATAAGTGGTTACACACATTATGACATAGATCAAATCACATTAGATATATTAGTACAACACATTAGTAATATTATGCCTTTTATTATGTAGAATAATGATGTCCGTTACAATATAGATTGAGGAATTATTTTGGACTAGGGCACAAACCTAACATGATCAACAAGAATAAGTCGAATTCAGGAGTTCAGGAAACCATTATGATGGTGTTAGGGTAGTTCAAGATTCGAGTTTGAGTCTTTTCAATTTGTTTTTTAAGCTAACCTATCAATTCGGTTTTATGAAAATAAGAATCGAACCGATAAAATTTGGTTCGGTTTAGTTTTGAACATGTTGACTTTTAGTTCAGTTTATTATAAATTCATGAAATCTTCAAATTTTAGACCGATTAGACTTATTGATTTTTAATTGAATTGTTTTTAAACCGATTTTCATAAAATTTTCATATTTTAGACTAATATTGTGAGAATTGCTTGTCATAATGGAAAGTTGCTCAGGTCCCATCTCCCATATGAATCTATCATGTCGTTGTGCTCCGGTGAGATGGGCTGGTCTAAATGGGTGTTTTGAAGTTAAATGTTCATGGGGCATTTCAAGAAAAAAAGTAAACCATAGAATTCTCTAATAGCAATTACGAGTGTTCAAGTTTAACACGTTATCCAACTCACTTGTTAAACATGTGTCAAAACGGTGTCAAACACTGCCATTTTTTTTCTTTAGTAACGGCGTATGTAAATACGCCGTTACAAGCCAAAAAAATGCCGTTACAAATTATAATGGCGTACAAACTGCCGTTAATAAATACGCCGTTACTAAAGCGCCGTTACAATTTGTAACGGCGTACATAAGACGCCGCTACACCAACACGGCGTCGTTTTGACGAGCCGTTAACGGCGTAACCGTCGATGACGCCGTTAATTTTGTAACGGCGTATGATTTTACAACATACGCCGTTACTAATTAGACGGTGCCGTTTAGATGACTTGACACCGTCAAATTTGTAACGGCGTATGTTGTAAAATAATACGCCGTTAGAAGGTATTAAAATAATATTTTTTGAATATATTGTAACGGCGTATTGTATATGATACGCCGTTACAAATTATTAAAATAATAATTTTTTTTCCAAATTTGTAACGGTGTATTATACACAATACGCCGTTACAATATTTTATTTATAAAAAAATAAAAACCGAATAAAAATTATATATTAAATATAATATATAATTTTTATTCGGTTTTTATTTTTTACAGATTAAAATAAAAATTAAAACTAAAATGAAAATTCAAATTAAAATTAAAATTCAAATCCAAATCCAAATCCAAATAAATTGAAATAACAATTGTTCAAATAAAAATAACATGAATTAAACTACGAGGGTGGAGGACCAAAGTTGTTGAACATGTTCGGGTCGTAGGGGGGCATAGAAGGATTGGCTATTCGCATTTGCTCGTACATCCATTGAAAGCTTCTTTGTTGAGCTTCGAACCTCTCATCTTGCCGCGCAATATGCTCCGTCGCCTGGGTGAGCCTAGTTTCCATTTCTTCGAACTGCTCTGCAAACACACCGCTGGAGGACTGGCCACATTTTCTAGGTCTGGCCGGGACCTGGAAATCATCTCCAAATCCCCGAATTTTGCGTCCTCGGGGGAATTGGGCATCTGTTCGTCTCGCGGCAAGCTTGAGGTCGTGACAATGCTGATTCGCTAGCATCATCACTTCAGTCTCCTCCGCTTCGGTCATTCTTCTTAAGTTTCTGTGCTGGTCTGTATTGGCCAGGTCCGACCTCCATTCCTGCAACGCCCTCTTAAGGTATATCTGTATGAAAAGAAAATATTAAATTAATGAAAAATGAATAAAGTAGAAAAAAAATAAAAATAAAATATTATGAAAAAAACTTACGCGTTTCGCCTTGTTGTCCTCATCCTGTAACAGTTCCGCCTCCGAAGCATCCTGATCCGGTTCCCGATTAACCATAAGTCAAGTCTTAATCTTGGCGGAGATATTTGCATTTCCCGACTGCTCTCTCTCCGTCCAAAGAGTCCGATAAGATTTCCGGCCAGATCGATGGTTAATCTTATTGCCGCTCAAGCGTATTTCACTCATATGTTCTCCAATACTCCCTACACCCTACACATTGAAATGATTACAAAATTAGAATTATAATTAGATATATGTTTCATACAAAGTGTATGAAAGTAAGGAAATACCTCGTTCTCGTCAAAGTGTTTGACGAGCCACCGCCATTGTGCTTTTTTCCCTCTAAATATGTTGGGAATGCCATTGCGGTTCAGATAATCAGGCGAGACGTACAGTTTGTACCATGGCTTCATATTTGACTTCCGCTCTTTATAAGCGGACCACGCCGTCTCGCGAATCCTCTTTTTGAGTGGAACTGAATCCGCCGGCAATTCATAATACCGCTGTTACAAAATTAAAAAAACTTTTGTAAATATTCAAGTTATTTAATTTCGGGTAATAAATTGAGAAAGTATTGAAATTACCCAAATTTTGCGCCAAAATCTCCGGTACTCGGACATAGGAAGATCACAAAACAGCTGGTAGGAAGTGTCGCACTCGCGTGCAAACTTTCCTACCATATGTTTAATCTTCAAAACACTCCAGGCGTCGTTTATTCCGGGGGGAACATACTCCACGGACGCTGTAAGTCCGCGTCCCAAAACAATCCCAAAGTCCCCCCGTTCTTGGATATTGCGTCCTCTTCCAAGTCGAGGCAGACGTCTTGTTTTGGCTCAACGTCCTTCCTGGCCATCCAGCTCTTCGTCGTCAAGCAATTCGGCTGCAGCTTGAAGTCGTAGTACAGCTCCTTATCAAGCGTCTCGTCCCAGTCTAGGGAAACGAATCTGTATTCGTTCACCGGGGGACTAGGAGTAGAGGATGCTCCTACATTCGAGGGTTCGCAACCCGTGAATGTAGGCGGCACAACCCGGTACCCCCAACCGAAATCGGGGGTCGGCTGAGTCGGTTGTGGAGGTAAGGGAGTGTAGCAATCCCCGTGATCAGGGGACTCCCCACCAACAGGCGGTGACGGAGGCGGAGTGTCGAGCGCCGATTGCTCGTAGACCAGGAAGAACTTTGGGTCCATCAACTCATGCCTCGGTGCACGAGCATGAGACTTCTTCTGTCGGGCGTTTGAATCGCTTGACGAGGAGGCCATTGTTGGGCCAAAATGTGACGTGATAACGTCGCACAATGGTTTCCACGTGCAAGGGCACACGGGTCGCAAGTAATAATATTTATGATCCGGTAAGATACCGAGTCGGTCCACAGGGATTAATATGGGGTTTACGATTAGTTAATAAACGTGTTTGCAATTATGACAACGATAGCAAAGCGCGATAGTGAATACGTAGAGATTCAAACGCCTAGGGTGCTAAACAATCATCAAGTGAATAAGTTCGAGAGATAAGCAAGCTATCGATTAAACGGTTGGTCGAGCCTATGTCTTAAATGCCGACCTCGCCTTTCAGTAATGAGGTTGGCCTAATCCCGAGTGTTCCCGTGTCCTTTCGGTATTGAGAAAACTCGAGATCGCATACAATCGACAATAAACGGCTAAGGGTTAAGAGAAGGTGCCAAGACACGGTCTTGAGCCTTCAACCCTCGGTGGTTGCTAAGTCCGGGTTCCAATCCTTTCCTTTCGGTATCGGATAGAACACCTCAATCACATATTGTAAAACGTCACTTAAACAACACATGCATTCAAACAACAATCCACACAACACATTTGTTCATCAATAAATCGCTAATCTCATTAAACGTTACATTCACATTATATATTGTCTAGCACCCATGGCTAAGGGGTTTAGCCCATAACCATGGTGCTCAAGCTTAGCATCAACATGGTGGTTACACTAATACAAATGAAGAACATGAAGAAGATAAAATAAAAGGATAGGAAATGCTCTTGGAATCCCGAGCAAGGTGTGTCTTCAATGCGCGATGAAGACCGGTGGAACTAACGATGCCTTTGGTGTCGAGGAAGATGAAGAACGGTCGAGAAACCACGAAGAACGCTCAAGAACGCTTGAAGAAATGGCTCAAAAGCTCCTTGGTTCGTTTTCTCTCTCTATGTTTCTTCCTCCTCTTCAAAAAGTGTCTCTACCCCATTTATACTTTTCTGATTCTGAGGGAAGGCACGATCATGGGCAGAAAGGCACGATCGTGACTTGGAAATAGTGGCGATCGTGACTCCTTCAGGCACGATCGTGGCTGGGGTAGGTAAGATATTTTGAATATTCTCGATCCTGTCCCCGTGTAAAGCCACGATCGTGGGTCTTCGAGGGGCGATCGTGCCTCCCTTGGGCACGATCGTGACTCTCCCGTGACTGAGATCGGGGGAGCCCATTGTGAGTTGGAATTAATTCGGCAATATAATCTAAAGGGGGGCCACGATCGTGCCTGGCTGACGGACGATCGTGCCTAATGGAGGCACGATCGTGACTTAAGCTCTCTGCCCGGCTGTTTGGTCAACGCCCTTTGACTTTTTGCTCGGTGCCTCGTTTTTGGCCCTTTTTCCTCCCGAACCTGCGTACGCACCTCAAAACACCAAAAAGCATAAAATATGCACTCCCGGGCCTTACTCGGCCACTAACGGACGCACTTGCACCGAATTGTGAGGTTAAACGGTCTCGAAACGAGACCTTTTGACCCCACAACAGCCATTATCTAAATACGATTTAAGCATTATTAATCTTGAAAAAAAAAATGCTCGTAAGGGCATTTACGTCATTTCTACCGAAAATGTCCCGAGGGCATTTTCAGGAGAAATGACGAAATTGCACAAAGGGGCATTTTGTGTATAAATTACGTAAATGCCGTTACGGGCATGTTTGGTATAAATTACAAAAATGCCCCTAAGGGACAATTCCTTCAAAACTACCAAAAATGCCCCTAAGGGGCAATTCATTCAAAATTACGTAAATGCCCTTAGGGGCATTTTTTAAAAAATTACGTAAATGCCCTTACGGGCATTTTTGGTATAAATTACAAAAATGCCCTTAGGGGCATTTTTTTAAAAATTACGGAAATGCCCTTAGGGGCATTTTTTTAAAAATTACGGAAATGCCCCTAAGGGGCAATTCCTTCAAAATTACGTAAATGCCATTACGGGCATTTTTGGTATAAATTACAAAAATGCCCTTAGGGGCATTTTTTAAAAAATTACGGAAATGCCCCTAAGGGGCAATTCCTTCAAAATTACGGAAATGACCTTGTCGGCATTTCCGTATAAATTACCATAATCTAACATATTCAAATTCACATATTCTAAATTTTTAAATTGAAAACATATTCTAAATTTCACATATTTCACATATTCATATATTCACATATTCTAATTTTTACCTAATTTAACATATTTTAAATTTCTAACATATTCACAAATTGTAACATAATTAACGTACAATTTCAATACAATTTTTAAATTTAACACATATTTAAATTTCACATATTTCACATATTCTATTTTTTACCTAATTTAACATATTAACATATTTCTAACATATACAATTTTTAACATACAAATATTAACATATGTTAAATTTAAATTCTAACATACAAATTGTAACAATTTTTAACATACATATTAACAATTTTAACAATTAACAATTTAACAATTTTAACATACATATTAACAATTTAACAATATTAACATACATATTAACAATTTTTTAAAAATTTCACAAATTTTAACATATATCCCTAAACCCTAAACCCAAAAAATTTAAATAGTACTTACCTGATCTGGAAGAGGAAACTGCGACGGAGACGGAGGTGTCTGGCCGGAAACGGCGACCGAGACGGAGGTGGCTGACCGGTGAGTGAGGGAGAGGCAGTGAGTGAGGGAGGCAGTGAGTGAAGAGGGGAAATAAGAAGAAGAAGAAGAGGGTTGGGTCTTTATATACTCAACCCTAGTAACGGCGTATATAAGCTACAAAACGACTGGCATGCTTTCGGAATATGTTAGGACAACGACGTCCATAAGAACACTGTAGTAACATATTCCGTTTGCTTCAATCATGACCCCTGAATTTTGATTTCTCCGGCCTTGGTCGATTCGCAACGTTAAGAACTTCACACCATTCACAGTACACTGTGAATAAATCGCCGAAGAACGAGGACCTGCAGATAGTAGTATCAACTCTCGTTGTTCCCCGCGACCGGTAATCTGCATATTAAATTCTAATATTAGTTGCAGTAATTAAGTTGTATGAATTGTAGCATAAGAGATATAATGTACTTACAACTTTTCCCCACTCAAACATGAATGACATAACTCGGTCCTTTAGAGATTTTCTAGGGAACCTTTGAACAAATCCTGCTCGATGTGATTCTACGTACTTATCTGCTTCGTCACAATTCTCAACAACAGTCCAATTCGCCCAGAACATCTCGGAGACGCTCAATTTCTCGTTTCGCACCACGCTTTTTACTTGTACATGTGGGGAAACAACTGATAAGTGCAAACCTAGAGCTGGACTAACAAATGTTTCCCTGGCTGAAGTGGCGCGGTTTAGGTACATCTGAGTGAAGGTGACATACTCGTGCATCAAGTACTATAGGGCTATACAACCTTCTGGATATCGAGAGTTTCACACACTTTTCTTGTACACGCCAAGTTGCCTACATTCAAAATGTGAATTTAATGTGATGTTCGATTATACATTTCAATGGTAATTGGAAATGAAATTACTGAAGAGAAGGATCATACCGTTCAATTGGAAACATCCAAGTGAAATGAACGGGGCCGGTCCGAATAACTTGATCCGGTAGGTGTAGTAGCAGGTGAACCATAATGGTACAGAATGATGGAGGGAAGATAGTTTCCAACTTACAGACTAAAACCACCATATCTTCGTGCAATTTTTTTAGTGTTTTCTTCGTCGGCTCCCTCGTGCACAACACCTGAAACAACCTGCCGAGGTCTGCTAATGCTTCTGCTACATGAATCGGAACGTACTTCCGAATGACAAGTGGGAAGATGCGTTGGATAAGCACGTGACAATCGTGGATCTTAAGTCCGAGAAACTTTTTCTCATCAGGATTGACCTTAATCTTCAAATTTCCCGCATATCCGGAGGGGAACTTCACTGCTCGGATATGCTCAAGTACGGCCTTCCGGTGTACACCCTTGACCCCATAAGGCGCATCAGGGAGCTCCCCGTCCTGGCCCACCCATTGGTCTTGGCGCACATTCTGTTCCTCGTACGTTCTCCTCGCTTTCAAATCATCTTTAGTCTTCCCCGCTAGTCCGAGAACTGTACCTATGACGTTGTCACACACATTCTTCTCTATGTGCATTAAATCCAACGCATGTCTCACTCTGTGAGTTTTCCAATAGGGCAGCTGCCAGAAAATGCTTTCATGAGACCAACAGATAGCTAAACTAGTTCGTTTATTGTGCTTCGGGTGTAGACTAGGCTCGAGATAAGTATGACGCCTAATAGCCTTTAGTATAGCAGTCCCTAAATACCGCTTAGGCCTTCTACGAGTCTCGATCTGCCCGTTAAATGCCTCCGGGACAAAGCGCAGTGGGTGCTTCGGAGGTAACCACCGACGCGCACCTTGGTAAGATATTCTTGAGTTACTACGTGAAGAGTCGATGTTGTCCAAACATAAGGGACATGCCTTATAGCCTTTAGTGGTCAAGCCACCCAACATTCCCAAACCCGGAAAGTCACTGATTGTCCACATCACAGCAGCCCGCATTATGAACGGCTCTTTCTTTGAAGCATCCCACGTGACAACTCCGTTCGTCCACAATTGCTTCAGCTCATCAATCAATGGACGCATAAAGTTATTCAAACATTTACCAGGTGATTTTGGACCTGATACCAACATGGTGAGGATGTTATACTCCTTCCGCATAGCCATCGAGGGTGGAAAATTCAACGGGACAGCAACTACAGGCCACAAACTGTAACTCGCAGCATTAGACCCAAATGGAGAAAACCCGTCGGATGACAAGGCCAGCCGCACGTTTCGGACTTCTTCCGAAAATTGAGGATATTTCTTGTCAAACTGAATCCAATCAGCACCGTCTGATGGATGTACTAATACGTCATCGTCCTCCTTCTCCCGCTCACCGTGCCATCGCATCCACTCAGCCGTCTCTTCCACAAGATATAACCGTTGAAGTCGAGGAGTCAATGGGAAGTACCACAACGTCTTCTTCGGAACTAATTTTTTCCCTTCCATAGTAAACCGTGGTTCTTTACAAACTCCACATTTTTCCAGAGCGGAGAACTCTTTGTAATACAAAGTGCATCCGTACAAACATGCGTCGTATTTCACGTGTGGCATTTCGATGGCCTTCATTATCTTTTTCGCAGCTGCGTAGCTAGATGGAAACGAATTAGGTTGTGGTAACATACGACATTACTCTTTCGCAACCTGGGTAAAAGCCGCGTCTGACATCCCGGTGCTCTGTTTGATACACAACATCCTTAACATCGCTTCCAAAGAAGTATCTTTACTAGTGACAGCGCTTGTGGTTTTGTACAACGGTTGTTGTAACTCCGTCACCAACCGGTTGTACGCCGTCATCTTCGCTTTAGCAAGTCTGGCCTCGACTTCGGTCACCGAACTTATCTCCAATCGTGGGTCCTCGTCCTGGTCCTCGTCCTCGTACTCATCCTCGTCGTTCTCGCCTTCATCTTTATCAATCCTTACATCTCTACATGGATCTACATCATTCACGAACTGATGCACCGGATCGACGTACTCTGGAGTGTGCGGCGACGTCGAACAAGGGGGATTATGCGAACTTGACGGGAGACTCATATCTAGATTTTGGCTCGAACTAGGCTGACTCGAACTAGGCCCTCTAGCTTCGCCGTGATGGATCCACACATTGTACGATGTAAGGAAACCTTTCTTCAATACATGATCGCAAATGGTGTCCATATCGTGCCAAGAAAAATTACAACATCTAGTGCACGGACACTTGAAACGTCCCACGCCATCTGTTTGCGCGTTTCGTCTCGCAAATTTGACGAAACTACTTAATCCGTTCATCCACTCCTCACTCATCTTAGGGGATGTTATCCACCCACGATCCATTCTATATATTATACAAATAACTACGGTTAGTAATCAATTACAATTGACTATATTTATCAACTATAACACCAATTCAATTATTTAATTATTATCATTATAGCAACAAAATTAATGGAATAATCTACGGGCATTTAACCTAAATTAATAAAATACATTACATAATGCATTATTAATAAAAAAAAATGTACGTACCTACTAATATGGAGAATGATGATATGAACCGTAGTATTTTGAGAGAGAGTTGTCGAAGAATGGAGATGATATTACGGAAATGCCCTTGTCGGGAAATATAAAGTAGGAGAGAATTGGGAGAAAAATGTGAGGAGAATGGGAGAAGGTTCTGTCAAGATTTATACATTGATTTTGTAACGGCGTATTTACCTACATACGCCGTTACTAATTAACGGTAACACAACGACAGAACGGTAACATAACGGGAAGACCTTGTAACGGCGTATTTACCTACATACGCCGTTACTAATTAACGGTAGTAACGGCGTACACATTAAAATACGCCGTTACATTTAGTAACGGCGTATACTACTGAATACGCCGTTACTAGTAATTTTGTAATGGCGTATTCTTCCTGTATACGCCGTTACTAAAGAAAAATCTGATAGTGAAAGCTAATCCTACATCCTCTCCCTATCAATAAGACGCTTATTAACACCCGCAGCTCGAGCGGTGAAGCCCACAACTAAACAATGACTAAACGGGTCTTCGATCTCAAACCTACACTCTTACAGGCGAGTCACAAAATAGTATGAGTGGATTGTTGCATGATCTGTGCACATCCCTAGTAGCTATACTAAATAAATAATTGATTGCAAATGACTCGTATTGGTACAAGAGGCTCTACTTAATTAGTGGTCAGAGATTCGAGCCGATTTACTTTTTTCATTGGGGTTGATTTTGGGTGAGTGACCCAAAGACCATATTAAGTAGTTAGGAACTTAAAAAAACTCTTATTGAGCCCATTAATTAATTTCTATGCAATGCAACTTTATTTTGATTTTCTTAATTTATTGTTTGGTGAATGAGTTGTTTGAGAATTTTATTTTTAACATTTTGGTGAATTGAATTGCTTAAAAATTTTAATTGTTGATTTTTTAATGTGTTGGGAAAATATCGGATGATTACACAGAGAATTAATTGTTTCTCATGTAATTAATCCTAAAAATATTTTTCGGCGTGACTTCCTTAGAATTGCAATTTTCTTATTTAACCCATATTATGTTAATTTCTATCCGAATATGTGAAATGTTAATGTTTAAAAGACTAAAATATCTTTAACTATATTTTAAATTTTCAAAATGTGTCATTTGATACCCCCTTCTCTCCTTTCTCTCTTCTCTTTTCTCTCTCCATCAACTAAAATAGAGAATCTTTCTCTTCTCCTTCCTCATTATGTTAAATATTCAATTGGAGGATTTAATTTCGTTTAACCCATATGAAATTAGAGGGCCTATATGATTTAATTAAACGAAATTAAATCATATATGTTAAATGAAAATGGTGTTTTAATTATGTTTTAAAACATAATTAAGAGAATTTTAGCCTCTTAAACATCATTTTTAACAGATTTGGATAAAAATTAACGGGAAGGGGTTAAGTGAAAAAAGTGCAATTTTAAAAGAGTCGCGTGAGAAGTTTTTTTCAGAGGTAGTTATTTAGGAAACAACAAATTCTATGTGTTGTCATCTGGAGTTTTCCCTAATACTTATTACTTTTTGGTCCGGTTTAAGGTTTTGATGAATACTTGTATCTGTCAGGTTTTCAGCGGGACAATATCCAGTACTTTAAACATATTTATAAGTAGGCGGATACTTGTAGAGAATTATTGGGTTCGGGTTTGACGAAACCCGCCACATTTCCATTCCTAAAAGTAAGTATAGGTGGGGGTGATTTCCTCCAAAAGGGATTGAAACTATAGAAGTCTAGAGGCTTTAACCTAGGTTTAGGAGAACGGTTTGAGCCTGGTCCAGACTGTATGAAAAAGGTGTAAGAAGTGATGGTCTCAAAGACTTTAATATGCCTTCATGTGATTATTATCTTAGATTATATGATATGGTCTAGGTTATTGGACCGATTCGACCAGATACCAATCTATTTCTTAATCGTCACTCTCGTTTCTCCAGCGACCACTCCTCCGTGAACTTCCCTTTTATGTCGAACCTCAGCGGCGTTCTTATCATCCATATGAATGCCTTCCTGCTCGATTCTAGCCAAGCGGCGAGCTCCATCACCTGGATCAACTTTATTGTGTACAACAAACCGAATGATATGTATAGCACTGAACTTGGTTCCTGGGAATTTAGCCATTCTAGGCTTTTCTCGACGGAAATTCCCAGTACTTTCGCAGTTCTTTGCTGAAATATGGTATGGGAACGTAGTTGTTGTTTTGAAACATTTATAGGGGAAGGAAAGGCCAGATTATCCAGATCGACATGTTTAAAAAATTTGTGAGGATTTGAACACTGAGAGGTGTTGCGGGTCCGAATGTGACCTCGCAATTACACTTTTGACCCGCATTTGAGCACCGAATTGTCCTCGTTTCGGCTTTCTTGAGCCATTAATTTGGTACTTTTGATCCTTTGTGTGTTTTTGACATTTTATAGGTGCAAGACACAATTAGAGCATAATTGAAGCTGAAAATCGGTTAAGAATGTTCTGCACAACAGCTGAAACTTCTCGGTGGTGTAGATTTCTCGTCCGGAGTCCGATTGGGGCCCATAATATGTCGATTTGAGCGGATTGTGAAGATCTAATCCAGTGGTGAAGATTTCAAGGGGTCACGATCGTGCCTAGGGGAGGCACGATCGTACCTAAATGTATTTTCTGCCGAATTTTGCTCGAAACTTACCGTGGGCTCCCACGATTTGAGTCACGATCGTGCCTAGGTGAGGCACGATCGTGCCTACCAAGGCAAGATCGTGACTAAGGCGCGAAACTACTAATTAAGTGCAGAAATCAGATATTTTGGAGGGTGGAGAGTTGGGCATAGACCAAAAACGAGTTGTGGAGGATAGAGCTTAGTTTGAGAGCTCCAACCTCTTGTTCTTCATCAAACTTGAAGAGTTCTTCATCTATTCTTGACACTTTGGAAGTTTTGGAGTGAATTCCACCATAGAACCAACCTTAGGAGCTAGGAAGGGAAGCTTTGGAGAGATTCCCACCATTAAATCCACCAAGCTTGAAGATTCATCTTGCTCAAGAACACCAAGAGCAATTTCTATCCCTATTTACTAGTTTATTTTGATGTTGTTGTTTAATTTTGTTGATTGTATGATGATAGTTGGATTGAGCACCATGGTTGAGGGCTAAATCCCTTTGCCATGGGTGCTAGACATTTGTGATGTGATTATTGAGTTTATTGAGGTATTAGTTCTAGGATTTAAGACTTTGTTGTGTGGATTGTTGTTTGAATGCATGTATTGTTTAATTGACGCTTTACAATATGTGTTTGAGAAGTTCTATCCGATACCGAAAGGGAAGGAATAGAATCCGGACCTAGCATCCACCGAGGGTTGTAGGCTCAAGACCGTGTCTTGGCACCTCGTAATAACCCTTAGCTTATTATTGTCGATCTAATGCGGTCTCGAGTTGTTCTCAATACCGAAAGGGCACAAGGAGACTCGGGATTAGGCTAACCTCATTACTGAAAGGCGAGGTCGGCACTTAAGACATAGGCTCAACATTAAATTCGATCCGAAGGAATTAAAACTCGCAAACTTATTTACATTGTTATTTGTCTAGCACCCTAGGCGCTTTACTTCCATTATTATCATGTTGTTATTTACTTGTTGGTAATAAATACAAACACTCAAAACAACCTACGACCCTCATTAGTCCCTGTGGATTCGACTCGATATCTTACCGGTTTATTTGTACTTGCCGCGACCGCGTGTTGTTGCGCGAGAGAGGGGAGGCCGCTTTTTCCCCCCAACAAGAGGCTCATTTCCGTAGAAGGAGTTGCAGAGTCAATCGTCATATTTCATGATAAACGAGATCTGGGTCTGCATAAGGAGGGATCAAGAGTCAGTGTTGTCGATGCCTCTAATGTAATGGTGAAGTTGGGAGACGTGAAAACGACACCGTTCTAGGAACTGCGGAACAGGAAATTCCTCGACACTACAAAGCTCTCTCAACTTCACAGAGAAAACGAAAAGAAATTGCAGTAACTAATTATAATTAACCTTTCAAACCTTCTTCTTTTTCTTCTTCTTCTTCTTCTCCTTCACAGAGGCGTTCTAGGTAATACCCACTAACCATGTTCAACCATTACTCGCAGGGGAACCAGAATCTGAAGAAACCCATTACCCATCACAAGAATCAACACAAGGTCCTCAATTTGATCGATTCGTGCACCTTCCAGCTCCATCCCTTAGCCTTTGTCAAATCCTCAGATATGAAATTCTTCGATGAGCATCCTTAGTAGAGATTTTCGATGGATACTCGTGGAGCATTATCTAGACCAGATCCTAATTCTGGTTTATTGCCGTCATATTTTCAAACCGGAGATGATTCTCCACCACTTCAATCCAACCATGAAGAGGACTCGCTAAGAGATGTTTTAGCGACTTTTATGAAAAGCCAAACGGCAGCGACCGACGAGCTTAGAAGAATGATGAGGAACACCGAGGCTAAGTTTGAGAAAGAAGTGCTCCTTGCCCGATGGAGGCTAATGAGGAGCATGCCAAGGATGACGAGAGTGAATTACAAATGGAGGTTCGCATGATTAATGAGGAGTGGGCCAAGGAGGACGAGTTGTGGCAATTGCAAATGGAGATTGACAAGGCTAACGGGGAGAGTTGGGCCAGCATGGACGAGGATGAGTCCACTGTGCCTGAGTCGGAGTTCGACTTTGACTCTTCTTTAGAGGCCGATGACGAAAGAGAAGATGACATTGAATTAAATGTCATGATGTATGGTGAGCAAGAAAGGGTCGACGAGCCCGAGTTCGAGCAACTTGGCGTGGTGATGGACGAGTCTAAGGAAGTTGAGCAGGAGCTCGAGGAAGAAGCCCCAAAAGAAGCATGGGGACTAGTGGGGGAAGTGCCACAGGAGACCGAGAAGGAAGTCATCTATGAAGAGGCTTTGTCGGTAAGGGAGCCCGTAGTTAAAGCAGAAATATGGGCTCCACTTCTTTTTCACACTTACGATAACCCCTGCTTTGATTTAGAATATATCCTGCCCGAGAGAGTTATTTTTGAGCAAATTCCGGTTCCGGAAAATTCTAAATATGCATTTGTTGACAATGATTTATCTTTGCCTGTGTTTATTTCTAACACATTGTCTGAAAATCATGAAAGATACCTCTTGGCGAAGCTTGGAGAGAGGAAGCAGGAGGTGAGAGAAATGGGACCTATCTTGGTGATCCAAGATGGAGAAGAGGTCCCGGTTGAGAAAGAGAAGACAGAGGAGTCGGTATATGTCTACACCAAATGTGACATCTTGCCTTGTTTCTCGTATGCATCAAGTTTACATTCGATGCATATAAATGTTGATAAAATGAATGGTAAGTGCTTCTATGCACTTGAGAATGTTAGTACCTCCGGGCACAGCTTTCATCGCTTGCCCTTTAAAGAAAAGTTGTGGAGGCGGCGAATTTTTATGCGCCTAATGGAAATCTCTTCCGCCTACATCAGGAAGAGATTGAATGGTTTCAAAATGATTGTGTTTGATAGAGGAAAGTGTTTTCTTTCGCATGTTTGTGTGTATATAGTATGTTTGTTTGTGTTAAGTCAATGCTTAGTCGAGTCTTAAGTGTGGTGTGTACCCCCGTACACACCACAATCGAGTGTCTTTAGTTGCGGGCTTGGTAGAGCCCTAAGTGTGGTGTGTGATTGATCACACACCACAATTGAGTCTTTAAATCATGTTGATAGTTGCATGTTAGGAAGAATAATTGCTTGCTTTATTGAACATTTGTGACATCTATTAGCTTGATCATGGATTCAATTGCCTATTTTGAGATTCCTATGCGTGTTAATGTCTTGTGGAGAAGTTTTTTTTGGGCTTGTGATGGTTTGGAATGAATGCTACTTATTTGCGAAATGTGAAGTATGGTTGCTTTGCAAAAATGTAGTAACTTGTTTATTAGTTGGCCAAGAGTTCTAATTCAAGTGCATGAGTTATTTTTGAATATATTCACACACTAGCACGTGATCTCGAGTTAGGGTTGGTGATGGTGTTAAGGGAAACCAAAAGGGGTTGGGAGAAAAGAAAATATCGAGCAAGAGTTGAAGTGAGTTGAAAAAAAAAAAAGTGTTTGAATTTGTCCCTTGATCCCCAAACTCGGGCATGGTCCGGGGTAAAAGGCAAGGGGGGAGATTGAGAGTTGGGTTCCACAAGCCAAATCCCTAACGTCTACATGATGGGGTACAATGAAAAAGCTCACAAACCCTTGTGCAAAAAAACCATTCCTCACTCAAAAAGCTACAAAAAGATCCCACAAATCAAATGCCTAATGTCACAATGACAAATCGCTACACAAAGGCCAAATACGGGATAGTCTCAAATCATGAGAAGTAGGAATGTGAACAAAGGGAAACACAAACACACTCGGGGAGAGAATGTAAGGAAAAATGCTCAGTCCATAGATAAAAAGCGACCTCCCCTTAATGTCCATCATGAGCTTTTAACTCGAGTGTCACAAAGTTTCCAACACGTGCATCATTCAAGATCTTGTAGTTGGCATAGTTACTCTTGGCAAACTAGACATAAACTTGAGAAACATCTAGCTAATAAATCGGATATTCGCGCATCTAATTTAGCATTTGGGTTTGTGTTGGTATGGTGGAAAAAGGTGGCTCCACGGGTTATTAACATGTTTGTAGGAGTAGAGGCCTTTCGGATTTGAACGATTGTCCATATCTTGTGAATAAAGTCTTAATGTGTTGATTAGGCAAGCTAGTTTGTTTTGCGTATTTTCGGTTCGGGGGTGTTTTTCCTAAAACCCCTAGGAGATGCCGAGCTCCTCCTATTGAGTTGACTCAGGGTTCTTAACTCGGCAACTTTGTGCTTAATTTTGTTTTCTTATCGAGGACGATAAGGTTTTAAGTGTGGGGTGTTGTTGCGGGTCCGAATGTGACCTCGCAATTACACTTTTGACCCGCATTTGAGCACCGAATTGTCCTCGTTTCGGCTTTCTTGAGCCATTAATTTGGTACTTTTGATCCTTTGTGTGTTTTTGACATTTTATAGGTGCAAGACACAATTAGAGCATAATTGAAGCTGAAAATCGGTTAAGAATGTTCTGCACAACAGCTGAAACTTCCCGGTGGTGTAGATTTCTCGTCCGGAGTTCGATTGGGGCCCATAATATGTCGATTTGAGCGGATTGTGAAGATCTAATCCAGTGGTGAAGATTTCAAGGGGTCACGATCGTGCCTAGGGGAGGCACGATCGTACCTAAATGTATTTTCTGCCGAATTTTGCTCGAAACTTACCGTGGGCTCCCACGATTTGAGTCACGATCGTGCCTAGGTGAGGCACGATCGTGCCTACCAAGGCAAGATCGTGACTAAGGCGCGAAACTGCTAATAAAGTGCAGAAATCAGATATTTTGGAGGGTGGAGAGTTGGGCATAGACCAAAAACGAGTTGTGGAGGATAGAGCTTAGTTTGAGAGCTCCAACCTCTTGTTCTTCATCAAACTTGAAGAGTTCTTCATCTATTCTTGACACTTTGGAAGTTTTGGAATGAATTCCACCATAGAACCAACCTTAGGAGCTAGGAAATGAAGCTTTGGAGAGATTCCCACCATTAAATCCACCAAGCTTGAAGATTCATCTTGCTCAAGAACACCAAGAGCAATTTCTATCCCTATTTACTAGTTTATTTTGATGTTGTTGTTTAATTTTGTTGATTGTATGATGATAGTTAGATTGAGCACCATGGTTGAGGGCTAAATCCCTTTGCCATGGGTGCTAGACATTTGTGATGTGATTATTGAGTTTATTGAGGTATTAGTTCTAGGATTTAAGACTTTGTTGTGTGGATTGTTGTTTGAATGCATGTATTGTTTAATTGACGCTTTACAATATGTGTTTGAGAAGTTCTATCCGATACCGAAAGGGAAGGAATAGAATCCGAACCTAGCATCCACCGAGGGTTGTAGGCTCAAGACCGTGTCTTGGCACCTCGTAATAACCCTTAGCTTATTATTGTCGATCTAATGCGGTCTCGAGTTGTTCTCAATACCGAAAGGGCACAAGGAGACTCGGGATTAGGCTAACCTCATTACCGAAAGGCGAGGTCGGCACTTAAGACATAGGCTCAACATTAAATTCAATCCGAAGGAATTAAAACTCGCAAACTTATTTACATTGTTATTTGTCTAGCACCCTAGGCGCTTTACTTCCATTATTATCATGTTGTTATTTACTTGTTGGTAATAAATACAAACACTCAAAACAACCTACGACCCTCATTAGTCCCTGTGGATTCGACTCGATATCTTACCGATTTATTTGTACTTGCCGCGACCGCGTGTTGTTGCGCGAGAGAGGGGAGGCCGCTTTTTCCCCCCAACAAGAGGCTCATTTCCGTAGAAGGAGTTGCAGAGTCAATCGTCATATTTCATGATAAACGAGATCTGGGTCTGCATAAGGAGGGATCAAGAGTCAGTGTTGTCGATGCCTCTAATGTAATGGTGAAGTTGGGAGACGTGAAAACGACACCGTTCTAGGAACTGCGGAACAGGAAATTCCTCGACACTACAAAGCTCTCTCAACTTCACAGAGAAAACGAAAAGAAATTGCAGTAACTAATTATAATTAACCTTTCAAACCTTCTTCTTTTTCTTCTTCTTCTTCTTCTTCTCCTTCACAGAGGCGTTCTAGGTAATACCCACTAACCATGTTCAACCATTACTCGCAGGGGAACCAGAATCTGAAGAAACCCATTACCCATCACAAGAATCAACACAAGGTCCTCAATTTGATCGATTCGTGCACCTTCCAGCTCCATCCCTTAGCCTTTGTCAAATCCTCAGATATGAAATTCTTCGATGAGCATCCTTAGTAGAGATTTTCGATGGATACTCGCGGAGCATTATCTAGACCAGATCCTAATTCTGGTTTATTGCATGTCTGAGCTAAACTAGATCGAATAGATTTTAAATCAATTTGGGTTATATTTTTGTTTTTTGTGAAAAAATTAGGTTTTTCGCCCAAATTCTAACGGTATTAGAGCGAAGTGTAAAAAACACACCTAACTTGACTTGAGATTAAACTTTTAATTAAAATTGTAGTATAATGTAAAACGCGTCACTGTAATATTAGTAAATTGTAATTAACTTTAAAATTAGGACTTCATTATAAATTAGTAACTTGGAGTATTGAGCCTATTTTATATAAATTTAAGTTAGAATTCGAGAAGCAGAAGATACTTAAACCGAACAACCTTGATTCTTTGAAACCCTAGAACTAGAAGCGGAGGAAGAAGAAATAGTTGCAAGCTTCAATGGCGAAATTGCCGATGGACTTAACAACCTTAATTCTTTGCCGGTTGCCAGTGAAGAGTGTGGTTCGATTCAGCTCTGTATCGAAGGCGTGGGCTTCTGTTTTCTCCGACACTTATTTTGAGAAACTACATTGCCAGCAAAAGCAGCAAGATCTCAAGCTGATACTGAGGCATGGCAAACTCTATTCTCTAGATTTGAATTCTCTCGATTGCGCCCTCAGAATCGATTACCCTCTCCAAGACTCCGACTTTCCTGTGTACGAGGTGTTGGGTTTCTCCAATGGTATGCTCTGCTTCTTGTCTTCCATGTCAAACTCAAGTGAAAGCCTTGAAGACCATTTCAAGAATCTCGTTATTGTGATATGCAACTTATCAACAGGTGCTCGCCGCATTGTGCCTCCTTCACCCATTGATTTACACCCCAAGAAATTCTCGCTTGAGCCGTGTGAAATGCTGACGAGGACTCCTGCCTACGGCTTCGGATTCCACACCTCAGCTGATGACTATAAATTGGTTAGGATCTATCAGGATAAATTTTACGAGCATAGATATATCTACGTTTACAGTATGAAAACTAATTGTTGGTCGATGGTTGATCAAGATCTATTCTCGTTTTCCATATCCACTCCACTGGCTGTGCTTCTTGATGGCGTGTTCTATTGGGTTGCCCGTCCTGGTATATCTCGAAGTTATAGCAGTCATACATTAATTGTAGCCTTTGATCTTGCTGATGGAGCTCTTCGTCAAGTGCCAATTGTATATCAAGGCAATGTGCGTCGTTTTTATTGTTTGGGCTTGATGAGAGGGAAGCTTTGTGTAACGTGTGATGATTACCTCGGCATCAAAATTTTGACGATGGAGGTTTCTGGAGATGTCATCTCCTGGATTCCATTGGTTTCCCTTGCACATTTTGATTCCTTGGTTCCAACACGCAGACTCTACATTAGGGCGATGATCTTCTCAACTAATGGGGATGATCATGTTTTGGTTGATCGTTGTGGAGAAAAATACACATATTGTGACCTTGCTAAGGGGACAGCAGTTAAGCGACAGATTCAATTCATTTCATTGCAACGCGTGAAGAAACGAAAAGCAGGTGACTAGTGTTTTTTCACATCTGCATTTTATAATTTGTGTTACTAGTTTGTGAGTTACTTGCACATTTTGGACATCCTTAATTTATGATCCCATGCCATGCTGCTTCTTTACAAGGATATGATTGAGACTATATATTGTTATTTTGTTAGCGTTATTATGTGAAGTTGATTGAAATTGTGTGCGTACAGTTTCAAATGTTCGTAGATGTCCATTTCAATATCTGAATTAGAAGCAGGTGACAAATTAAAACTCGAACAATATAGATTACATATTCGACAATTTGTTTGGACCAACTCCATATAGTCTTACCATTAGTATAAGATCTAAGAGTAGTTGGGTGTGCAAACTGCCAACTATGTACATGTCTTGTCCTGGCTCAATCTTAAAGACTCTTCAGAATCATCGATTTGGTACTTTCTTGCTTCATCTTAATAAAGACTCTCAAGAATCATAAATCGGGAACTTTTTCCCGAGGTTATGGAAGAGGAAGTTAGGTTAACGTTATTTGACATGGATCCGGATAAATCGTAGTGTCCAGATGGTATGAACCACCGCTCCTTGCAAAATAATTGACAGCTCGTATAGCTTGATATTCATGAGGCATCAGCTGATTTTATAATCTTAGGGCCTTTGCCTACTAGCATGGTATTAATATTACTAACATTATGTTCTTATTCCAAAACATTACCTCCCTTAGTCATGGGTGACTTGAGACGATTGCTCTCTGCAATTTTATATATATATAAAATCACATCGAAAGTGTTGGTAAAAAAGTTTACCATATCGGTTATGCGGAGTGCTTTTATCTTGGGTCGGTTACTTACCGTCAATATTCTGATTTGTTTTGAGGTGTTGCATTTCTCATAGAATGATTTGTGTTTGATGATATTTGTCTAGACCAACTAGACCAGCGGTAGTCTTTGTCAACAATGTCAGTAACACAGCAACACCATGCCAACGATAGCAGCACCGACTTCAACATGGCAGTAACAATGTCAACAATGTTGACATTGTCTCCTCAATTCTCGCCTGATTTCTCTCATAGTTCATGTATAAATATTCATGTATACTTATGTATTCATCATCCTATATATATCTCAGAATCAATATCAATATCAATATCAGTTTCTCTCTATTCTAACATGTTATCAAAGCTATACCGATCTTAGCCTCAATCTCTGAGAAATCTTAGCTTTGCCCACTCGTCGGTCCGACGGATGGGCGAGGCTCACTCATTACTTCCGCTCTGTTTCCGATCAAGCTCTGGCAGCTCGTTGCTCACAAACCTCCTCTGCCGATTCTCACACCTCGGCAGCTCCTCTGTTTTCTGACCGGAAAACAGAGCATAAAGCATACCCAAAAATAGAGCTCGCATTCCTCTGTTTTTGCACCTAGAAACAGAGCACATCAAAGGCTCTGTTCTAGCCTCTCCGATTCTGGCTCCGAACCGGCCGAGAATCAGGACCACTTACGCAGCTCCGGTGAACCTCCGTTTTCGCGTTGTCCAGTGCTTTGTTCAGCACCAGTGACCGAGCTCTGTCTCCGTCCCTTCAGTCACGAGCTCTGCCTCCATTCACAGAGCTTCGCCTCTGTCCGTTCAGCCTCGGCTCGACTCTGCGCACTACTCGGCCTCTACCTCCCACTCCTCCGGCAACGTCCGCCGTTCTCCATCGGCGTCCTCCGTGGTGGTCTCTGCCGCCGTCTGCTTGGCGTCGCAGCTTCTCCAGCGCCGGAGTCACGCTCCATATCCAGTCCGCCATCATACGCCGACCGCACAGCCTGGCTCTGTGCATCCTGTTCGACCGCTCTTACGGTGGTCGACACCACCGGCTCAGTATAGCTCTCACACACCTACCAACACATGGGCTCTCACACCCCCACCATCTTTTTGTCCACTAGTTTATGTTGGTCTTGGGACCACAAATTCCATCTCTTGACGTGTCTTTTGGCCCCTCAAAAGTCTCCACAAAATCCTTTCCTAATTCATCATCACACAAAAAATAGTCATTTTTTCGCCTATTACTCATCCTGTTGTTCAACACCGATCCGGTGACCTTCATCCATCACCACCGACACATCAAGATCTCCTGGTGTCTTTCCAATCGTTCTGTGCAGTCGCCGCTCATTAATGCGTGAACCTCACGCTCCACCGTCTTCGAATTCTTGTATGTCCGTGTCGGTGGTCTCCTAGTCTTGCATCTCAACTAACTTCAGTTGGAATATTTTTCAGATTGTTCGTTACCTATTTGGCTCTATCTTCGTCCTCTATAACATCTGTTTCGGCCAGCGGCCATAATTCACGTGTACAATTCCGTAATTCAGAAAACCAATCCCGTAATTCGGAAATCGACTCGTGTACACCATATTGAGTTTGAGGGGGCGTGTCAACAATGTCAGTAACACAGCAACACCAAGTCAACAATAGCAGCACCGACTTCAAAAATGGCAGTAACAATGTCAACAATGTTGACATTATCTCCTCAATTCTCTCATAGTTAATGTATACTTATGTATTCATCATATTATACATATCTCAGAATTAATATCAATATCAGTTTCTCTCTATTCTAACAGTCTTACTATTATTATAAGATCTAATTATGGTTTTCATACTTACGGGATGACACTATCCACATATGGAGAGAACAATCAAACTAGTCCTCGCGTCGCCTGCGCACCCGACCAAACCCACACACATTTTTGCGTCCGACTTGACTAAATCCACATTGATGTAGGATTATGCGACTGTCACACGCCTGGATAAAGTTGGCGATGAATAACAACTTCACGTCCTCACATGGGTGAAGAAAGTGGGAAAGTTGCAAAATCTGCTTACCTGTACCAGTTCAAAAGTTTCAAGCACTCAGTTTGAGGTTCAGAAACAGGTCCTACTCGTTGTTCTATCCCACCATTTTTGAGGTAGCAAAGTGAGTGTGAAATATGGTTGAACAAGTCTAGTTAACTAATATAGTTTCCCCTTCAATTTTTTATTATTATTTTGGGTACTTTTTTCATTTTGAGAAAATTGAAATTTTCTATGCACGATTCTGAATTTATGTTTATTAGTAACAAAATTGTTTGTATTTTATAAGAATGATATTAACTAAGAGTTTTAAAGAGTGTCCATTAAAATTTTAAGGTGGCATACTATTAACCGTGTTATATAACTAACACAAAACTGTACCAACGCTTGCTTGACCAATTGGTTAAGCACTTAAACTCAGGGCCAAACGTCTTTGATTCGAGTCATGCTGCGGTATCGTGCCTTTGTTTCCAACTTCTGTTGTACCTCTTTCCCAACTTCTGGTAGGCCTCTTTCACGGTGGAAGTCAAGTGGCAATATTGGGCACTCTTCTACATAAGGGTGTGTCTTGAGCCCGTTATTAATACAATAATCTTAAGAACTCTTAAGAATCACAAGTTTCCTACTATTTTGTTTCATCATAGTATAATCGAGTCTAAATCTTGATACAATTTGCGGATAAAAAAAAAACTAATACAAAACTGTAACTTCCCCAATAAAAAATGAAATTGACTGCTATAGCCAGATTTTCTTATTCAAAATGTCAATTTCAGTCTTGTAAACATCTTTATATCCACCAAATGTTGAATGTTTACCCAATTGTGTTCATAGTAGCTAAAGATGCTACTATGCTTTTATTTTCAGATCAAGTGCCGAAGCGTTAACCTCAGTACACTCAGTACACGGCTGTTTTCGACAGCCTCGCCTTGAGGTAATCCTCAATAGCCTTCTTAAACCATGGTCTTTTTAAGAGACTTTAAGATTATGCCAATACATGTCCCAGATGTGCAAATAATTTACAAATTACAAACTAGTAAGACAATAAAATGTGCACGTGAAAGAAAAACACTTCTAATCACTTGTTTTTTGCTTCTTCACGCATTGCAATGAAATGAATTGAATCTGTCGCATAACTATTGTCCCCTTAGCAAGGTCACAACATATAAATTCTCTCCAAACCAATCCCCAAAACCCGATCATTGCCATTGTTTGAGAAGGCCATCGCCTTATTGTAGACGTCGCATCTTGGAAACAAGGAATCATCAGCCGTCAAGGATGCCAACGGAACCCAGGAGGTATAATCTCCACAAACCTCCGTCGTCCAAAATTTAATGCCAAGGTAATCACACATTACACAAAGCTTCCCTCTCATCAACCCTAAACAATAAAAGTGATGCCTATGGCCTTCTCAAGTTGGAGCATGGAGACTCGCAATACTCAACTTGCAAACAAGTTCATGAAAGCAATCTCGTTTTAGGCCTTTAGTGAAGGTACTGGTGAGTTACTGTCTGCTAGAGATATGCCGAAGATAAAGTTTCGATGCATGGAATTGTTGATGAACATGATGAAGGTCGATCTTGATATGTTTTTTTCATTCATGAAAGACAAGATTGGAAGTTACACAAATGAATGTGTTGTTGTCACAACATAGTGAAACTCCCGGTCTTGGAGAGCATGAAGATATTAAGCAAATGTCGCAACCAAGCTATTTCATGACTTGTGGTGAATGGTGATTATAGCTTTGTATTCGGTTTCACCTGTTGACCAAGATTCTGCTCAATCTGCATCGCAATATGCCTTATGCGTGAAGGGATTGTCATAGAGAAGTAAAAACTTTATCATGGACAACATTTTATATACTTGAGAACATGCAAAACTACATCCATGTGTGGTTCCAGGGGGTTATGGATGAACTTACTCCCTATGTGTACCGTGGTGTAACAGGTGCCTAGATGCGTAATGGCTGACTAAGTATAGTAGATGACCAACTAGACGGTGATATTGTTCACTATCTGCATAAGGTGTACGCTCCATTGCTGACAAATAATGTTGATGGAGCGGGAAAGATGTTTGTTAAGTTATATTCACATAAGGGTCAAGGCCTATTAGAATTAGCCCATCTATATTAGAGTTTCATTTTCTAAATAGTTTTGCCTATTCCTTCTATAAATAGAGGTCTCTTGTACATCATAACACACAAAAAAATAAATAATAAATATTTCATTATTTCTATCATGATATCAGAGGCATAACCAATTTTTAGTTTTGCCCACTTGTCGATGATTTGTGATTCTGACGGTTGGGCGAGACAATTTAATCTCAATCGTTCTCTCAAATTCTAACCGAATGTTAATCAATCGCTTCTGCAAATCTCATCATCGATCACAACACCTCTCACAACATCCCTCTTCACATCACACCCATACACGCTTTACCAACCCTCACTAATCAAATCGAGCTACACCATCCCTTTTCACAACAATCTTCACCATCAACGATTTTCATAATCACCATACACATCAACCACTCACGTAATAGGAGCAACTACCCAAATCTATTGCTTCAGCCCAATCTTGGATCACTGTGACATCGTTGCAGACCCATTCTCGAACCGACACACGCAGCAGCAAGCCTCCGTCGCTCCCGAGCTTCTCTCACGAAGCAATCCGATCAACTCGTCAATCAGGTTATCCCATAATCCGGAAATCCTGTAATCCAGAAATCTCGTAAGCCGGACACGCACGTGCGAGGAGTGCAGAGCATCAACAAACGCCATCAGCCAGCTGCCGTATGTCATCAACCATCAGCCAACAACTGTCTGCCATCAACCATCACCATCTGTCATTGCCATAAGCCAGCAAGCATCAGACATCATCGGGCATCAGGCATCATACATCAGGCATCATTGGGCAGCCATCAGACATCATTGGGCAACCATCAGGCATCATTGGGCGGCCACCAACCATCTTTTGGCATCATTGGGCAGCCATCACCCATCATTGAGCATCAGGGATCGACATATGTGCATCCGACATCCTCCATCATCAATCCTCTTCATATCATCTCGACAGCATCTTCGGCAGCCGCAACCCTCGCCACAACTCAATATTATTTAGTTTCAAACTCAATTCTTGCTACACCGTTTTAGGGGGGCTGTTAAATTATATTCACATTAGGGTTAAGGCCCATTAAGATTAGCTCATATATATTAGAGTTTCCTTTTCTCAATGTTTATAAATAGAGGTCTATTTTACGTCATAACACAAAAAAATCAATAATAAATATCTCATTATTTCTATCAATGTCAACTTGTACCTAGTTAGACCATTGTCGGGGAAGATATCAAAGTCATACTTTGCGTGTGAGAGTAATGACGGTGGGTGATCGGCCCACTTTTAAGCCAAGGAAATACTTTAACCTTTTCAAATCCTTGATTTTGAACTATTGATTCAAGTGAAGCTTGAGTTGCTCGACGCACGTGATATCAGTTCTTATGAAAAACGGTTAAACCATCAAATCGAGAAACACAATTGAATCTCCAATACACCAAAGAACTACCTCGATATCAATATCTTCTTCTAATATCTTTCAAAAAAGTTTCTAGAAAAAGGTTTTTTTTTTATAAACTTTCTAACCAACCATAACCGAGGCACATAGACCATGGTGCGTCGTCGAGTATAGTGTTGGTTAAACTTATGACCTATCAGTTGGCATGTTCACGTGGTGTGTTTCTTAATTTTGTTTCGATGCTCGCTCGTCGTTAAGATTTATTTTGGATATGTGGTGAATCTAGCATAGAAGCTTTGGACAGATCAGTTGAGATCGATGAGGCTATACCCTTGTTGGTTTGCATATGTTTAAATGCGTTGACAGATTGGTTGATGAGACCACACACTTGCTGATTTGCATGCTAATAACACATGCGGCCGAATTGAAGCTTCTGTATTTGAGAGGCAATTTGAAGAATACACGACAGTCCATTTCTTAGAGTGGACTAAAGCAAACTACCCACGTATCTTTTCCTACATATAAATGTTTACACTTACAAATTGATTAGCTCACATTGATATTGTTTAGACTCGAGTTCGTCTTAAAAAAAGTACACATTCTCGAATCTTTTTTAATTTGGCTAATTCTCACCGTAAACTCTAATTAAAAAGTTATATACAAATATATCAAGTAAATTACATCTTAAACGAGCCAACTCATGAGTCTAACAAATCTCAAAAAGGTAGACTCGAATTTAACTCATCTATTAAAAGAGTTCGACTTGGGTTAGAAGATTATAACATTTTAATAAGATATTTAATGAATAGAGATCGAAAATATTGTTAAAATTTCGAATCAATTTAAAAGATGTTCGACTTTGAATGCATGAAACCTTCACCTCTATCAGGCATCGACATCTGTGCATCCGACACCCTCCATCATCAATCCTCTCCATATCTTCTCGACAGCATCTTCGGCAGTCGCAACTCTCGCCACACATCAATATTATCTAACTTTAAATTCAATTCTTGCTACACCATATTGAGTTTGAAGGGGCTGTTAAATTATATTCACATTAGGGTTAAGGCCCATTAGGGTTAGTTCATCTATATTAGAGTTAAATTTTCTCAATATATTAGGGTTTGTCTATTCCCTCTATAAATATAGGTCTCTTATACATCATAACACAATAAATCAATAATAAATATCTCATTATTTCAATCAAAATATCTCATTATTTCTATCAATGTCGGAGAAGAAATCAAAGTCATACTTTGCGTGTGAGAGTAATGACGGTGGGTGATCGGCCCACTTCTAAGCCAAGGAAATACTTTAACAAATCTCAAGTAAATATTTACTTGAGATTTGTAAAATTTATGTACAAATATATCAAGTAAACTACATTTTAAACGAGCCAACTCATGAGTCTAACAAATCTCAAAAAGGTAGACTCGAGTTCGGCTCATTTATTAAAAGAGTTCGACTCGGGTTCGAAGATTATAACATTTTTTAATAAAATATTTAACTAACAGAGATCGAAAATATTGTTAAATTCATCGTTCTCGTTTTCCTGATCATCAAACTCTTCGTTTTGGTTGTTTCCGTCCAACCCCCTGGCCTGATCCCCCTGACGATCCGGGTCTTCTTCATTTGCAAAATTTAGAACCTCTTTCGTCTCTGTTGATTCCATAATTCCATTGCTTCTTTCTTTCTGTTCGCGTTGTTCTTTCTACAAAGGGCTTCGATCTCTGGATTGTATTTGTGTTGAGGAGGTCCATATGACCTGATCATACATTAACCCGTTCCTGTCCGGAAAGAAAACGAGATTGTAAGCGTTTATTGTTCGTAAAAATAAAAACAAAAATAAAAACAACTCAAATCCAGTTTAATTGATTAAAACCTGTTTGATCCCCGACAATGGCGCCAACTTGATGGGTCGCTGTGAGGCGCCCTTAGTCGATCAAGTAAATTTGTATTTCCAGTTAGCATCCGGGTCGATTTCCATAGGGATCAAAGTAGGGTCTTTTCCTCAATTATCTTGTAATGGAATTGTAAAAACATGAAATCTAAAAGATAAAGTCTGTAATTTGTGTGTGTTGGTGAAATTTTAGGCAATAAGTCACAAGTATCAAAATAGGCAAATGAGTTGAGTTGAGTTGAGTTGTGAACAGTTAACTAGCAACCACGGGTGCTAGACCGACAGCTTAGTCCCAATCCAAAATTTACCAATTAATCTCAATCATGCAATCTTATTAGGTCTACACTATAATTACACTATCCGCCTCTCGACATCGGATAGTGCCTAATTTCATATTAGGCAACCCTCTCGAAAATTAAACCTAATCCTCCACAGCAATACAAACAACGATTTCCGAACAAAAGAATCGGCTCCAGGAGACTGATTCCTCAATCTTACTTATAGTCAATTCTTAATTGTCCCTCTCGGGATCAATCTCGAACTCAAATGACAAGTATTAAGTAACTAATTTAACACATGTATAAAAACTAAGCAAGATATAACACTAAAAAGTAATATAAAATCAAACACCAATCGTCATAAGTCTAGCACCCATGATTAGGCTTCTTAGCCCATAATCATGGTGCAAAACACAAGAAGTAAGAAAAAAAAGAGTAGAAGCTCAAGAAGGAAAGATAAACAATCAAACTCTAAGTACCAAGGTCTAGATCAAATGCTTGCAATTTTCAACTATATTCTTCAATTGATGCTCCCTTGCTAGCTTCGCATTCTTGGTGATGGGTGATGGAGATTGGAGCTTCAAATTCGCCTAAGAACAGATCTGGAATAGTGGGTATTGCCTAAAAGTTGTATGTCTTCTGCTTTGGCCGAGATAGGTATTTATAGATATGAAATTCGCGACGTGACGATCCTATGTGGCAATCGCCACGTCATTGCCACACCATCGCCACTTTCCTTTTTGAGTGGCGATTACCACCTCCTTGGCCCTGATGCTCCAATTAGTCCGTTTTGTCCTGTTTTTCTTCATTTTTCACCCAAATCCTGCACAAGTGTACCAAGCATACCCGAATGCGTAAAGTAGTACAAATAGGACTCTAAAAGTCGAGTAACGAAGAAAAACTAGGCACTAAATGTGGGTAAATCGGTGTCAAAGTGAAATCCGGTGGGCCCACATCATGTATTTATTTGAGGTCATTTAGGATATTACAAAATTGCCACTTAAATTTTAAAATAATCTCAATCATTGGAATTTGAAATTTAATTTCCAAAACAAATGTACCAAGAAATGCTTATAAATACACACAAACATTAGCAACAAACCTCACCAAACCGTGAAGAAGCCAACATGGCGAGCCCCAAAACACTTGCCAAGGTTCCTCTCATAGAGCTCACCAAAGAAAACATGGAACGAGGAACCACCGGGTGGGCGTCGACAACGCAAACCATTAGGAACGCGCTTGAAGAATACGGTTTCTTCGAGGCCACTTACAACGAGATCAAACCAAAGGCTCACGACGATCTATTTCGCTCGATGAAAGAGGTTCTTAGTCTCGATTTGGAGACTAAGCGTCGCTTCACCACTGACGTGCCATTCACGGGTTACACTCTCAGGGAGCATTCACTTTTCGAGTCCATGACAATTCCTTATGCATCAGATTTACACAGCATCGACAGCTTCGTCCGTTGCTTGTTCCCGCAAGGAAACGCTCAAATTTGGTACTGTACAGGAAAAAATGACACTTCACTACACTTATCTATCCATGTTTCAAACTTTGTTACCCTAACTATTTTTTTTCTCATTTTTAGTAACCTAACTTGTGTTTTGGGTGAAACGGTCATAGTTGACTGGTGTAAAGTGTCTTTTCGTTTATACATATATTGGGATGAATTCCAGTGAGAACCAAAAAGTGTGAAAATCAACGAGAGGGTGTCATGTGGTAGGAAACGGATATTTTTCTATCGAAAATCAGTGAACTCTGTTGGGGAAGTGGCTTATCGAGGCTTTGGAAGAAAATTTTCTTTTCTTTTTTTGGGTTAGCTCTGACGTCAGCAGGCCTGTCAGCCCAGCGTTGACGTCAGCACGCGCCATGAGAGATTCTCACGGATGTTCTATGTTCTCACCAGATTACAACTATATACATATATATCTTCTACTATGTAGTTATCAACAGTTCATTCAAGATCTCCGATTGAGTGATTTTCCTTTTTGTGGGCAGCGAGGCGATACATTTATTTGTAATGAAGTTGCGGGAATTGGAGAAGGCTGTGAGGAGAATGGTGTTTGAGAGCTATGGTGTGGAAGGCTACTTTGAGGAGCAAGAGCGGTCGGTGCATTACAGTGTGAGGCTGATGAGGTACAGAACGGGCAAGACAGAGAAACTCGACCCTCCTCATTACGACAGGGATTTAATAACCATCCTTCACGAGTACGGTGCCAATGGCTGCTTGCGAGTCAAGGCGGGGGACGCTAATGATAACCGTTGGGTCCGCCCAACGCTGTCCGGCTCGTCTTTCCTGGTGATGGCCGGAGAATGGCTTATGGTAATAAGATTTACATGGATTCTTGATTAGTCACTTGTTTTTGTGTTACATATATGATACACGTAAAATGATTTGGTCTGTTTTTATCTCTTCTCTACTACATTTCTATCTTTGATTGTCAGATTTAAAGAGTCTCCGAGTGGATACTCCAGCGGTTGATTGAGCATCATATTGTTTGTGGTGCGGTCGTATGTTCGATCCTGAAGGGTGGAGTGAATTTTATGTAATTCTAATTCAAAGAATAAATTTGTGCAGGGATGGAGCAATGGGAGGATACGTTGCCCTCTGCATCAAGTGAAGATGAGCGAGGACGAGAAGGATCCGATGAGGTACTCGATAAGGTTATTTTCGATACAGGACGGGACAGTGAAGATACCAAGTGAATTGGTGGACGAGAAGCATCCCCTGAAATTTAAACCATTTGACAGAGCTGATTTGATTGAAATCTACCACAAAGAAATGGCCATAGCCTCTGCACAAGACCAAGAGCATAATGGTGCTGAAACTGTTCCTACTATTACAAAGCACTATGCTATTTGATCTTCACTGCCTTTCAGTTTCCCACCTTCGAATAAATGCTTATGGTGTCGCAGTTCTAGTACAATGTTTTGAACATATGCACGTTAAAGCTTACTTTTAACCAAAACTACTATTAAGTTTATGATCTAACGTGTGTATAAACTCTCATTATATACCATCAGTAGCGGATCTAGAAAATTTGTCAGGGGACTGAAATAATAATTATTAAATGCATCAGGGGACTCTCATTTTAATTAAATAATAAATAATATATTTAATTAAAAATAATAATTTTATTAATAATATAATTATTAAATGCGTATAACAAATTTAATTCGAGCTTGATTATTTATTTTTTTAGTTAAGTTTGAATTTAACTTTTATATATATATATAAATACAAAATAAGTCGGTTCGCGAACCTTTCAAACTCGAATAATTTGGTCTTGAGTTCGATTTGTTTATCAAACGATCCACTATTGTACTTAATATTTGCATAAATTTACTTAGAAAATTGAATTTTTTTTTAATAATTAATAAATATAATACACCAAACAAAAAGTTTAATGAAAAATGAAAAAACAATTAATTAATACAAATTTTAAAAGCTCACATAACTATAAAAGTAAAATAGGTTTGAACCTTGGACCTCATTAACAAAATACTACTCCTTAACCACTAAGTCAAACAACTTTTATTGTTAAGTTGCACAGTTTTTAGATAGATATCAGAATTTAAGGGGGGACATATCCAATTTTCGGAAAATTTTTATATGATTTTCTTTTCTGATTCCCGGGCCAAGGGGGGCGAGTGCCCCCCCCCCCCCCCCCCCCATGGATCCGCCACTGTATATCATAATCTTTCGATATGTGATTTTGAAATCACATGTGAACTTAACAAAAAGAGTCATGCAATCCCTGCTACAGGGTCTCAAAACAGAACCCAAGATTACGAGATTATTAATGGCTTCGTTTAATGCTCGTTGACGGGAGAAAATTTTGCAGGTAGACTTCTCACGACAAGTGCACCTGCCGTCAAATAATATAGGCCCAAAACGCTTTCTACTGAGCGTTCAAGTGTCTAATTGCCTATTCAATTTTACAATGATCAATCAGTCAACTTCATTCCAACGCAAATGAAAAATATGTGACTAGTGTTTTTTGTTTTACATTTTTGACACACTTTATGGTCAGCATTATGTTCCCTACTATTTTACTTAACGCTATGTGAAATTATTTGAAACTACATGTATACTATCAATCGTCTGTAATAGTTCCAAAGCTCGTATCTTTGCTTTTAAATCTCTTTTTTTATGAGCAATATCAGAGGTATGGTGATTGGAACCTTATTCATTTCTATAAATAGTACTGTCTTTTGACAAGCAGCAGCAACAATGACATTCCAAAGTTACATAGAGTTCTAGTCATGAGAATGACAATAAAGATGACCTTGTTATTACATTCTAGATATCAACAGCGGGGCGGACACCGAGCTGTCCTCGCCCATGACGGGCTGGAACAGGTCCAAACCCCCGTGGCGCTCCAGGCAGCGCATCCTGCAGTCCTCAGCCGCCATAAGTCCGGTCGCAAACGCCCCGTGCACCGAACCTGGAAAGCTTGCACTCGTCGCCTCCCCCGCAAAGAATAGGTTGTCCACTGGGATCCTTAGTCTCTCATACAGATCATGGGGATTGCCTACTGTATCATAGCTATAGGACCCGAGCGAATTACTATCCGTGCCCCATCGGGAAACAAGATACTGAATCTGCATTTTTTCCAACATAACAGAACATTTATTTCAGTCTCTCAAATCAAAACCCTGGAAAGAAACGAAGAAAACAGTATATAACAACTTTTACCGGAGCAGAAGCGTCGGGGATCATATTTTTAAGTTGAGCGAACGCAAAGTCAGCTGCAGCTTCATCGGACATTTTCTCAATATCTCTGGCCAACTGCCCGGCAGGCATGTAGACAAGGACAGAGCGGCCCGTGGCCTTGTGAAGATTCAAGAAGTAACTGCAGCTGTAAGTCGAGTCTGCAACGACTCCCAGAAACTCCACGTTCGGCCAGAAGACGTTGTCGAAGTGCAGCACTATCTTGTTTTCAGTTCCCACGCCAAGATTGGCAATGGCAGCTTCTTTCCAGTCCGGGAGCTTGGGCTCGAACACTATTCTTTTGGATTTGAGGACACCGAGGGGGACTGTAATGATGGCAGCGTCTGCTGCAAATGTTGTTCCGCCTTCTACTGTGACTTTCACTCCACTGATGTGTCTAACTATTTTTGTAACTCTGATGAGAACAAGAATGAGCTGGTCAGAGCCAAGAGAAGAAACCGAGAAATAAGGATTGAACAATGTAATAAAATTTGTACCTATGGCCCAACCGGATGTCCAGACCCTTAGCAAGGGTATTTATAACGGGTTGGTAACCCCGAACCATAAGCCCATGACCACCAGGTAGCAGTACTTCCTGCACACGCATACACTCACAATCATTCAGCGAAACCTCTAAATTACGCAGAGTATAAGTATAATTGCAAATATTGATTGTAGCATCTCGCTTTTGTAAAGAGCCATTGTGTACATTGTTTATAGCAAAAAATTATCCTAAACCAGTGTTCCAAAAATCCTCGCCTTGTCTGTTTAATCCCCGATTAATCCTCGATTAGTCCCCAATTAATCCTTCAATCCAATTTATTTTCTGATTAATCCCCGATTAGTTCCCATAAGAACCTCTACGCCCGACTAGCGCCTAGCGTTTTTAGAACACAGTTCTAAACTATCCAATTTTTTACGCAATTATTGACCGTTAAAATAAACAGAAAAGACAAATATCTTTCAAATTATTTTTAAAAAAATTATATGTAAAATAAACAAATATTTTTTAGAATTTAATTAAAATATCATAATTATCATTAAATACTTACAAGTACAAAATATTTTTTAAAAAACTTATTTTTATTCATGGGGCTATTATGTTATTTTAAAAAAAAATAGAGGTCACAAGACTTGCTTGTGATTTATTTTTCTTCTATTTTGATAAAGTGTGCAAAATTTTGGAGTAAGCTCTTATTAGAGTTTATAGAAGATTAGACACCTCATCCCAGCCTTTAATTGAAATGGTATCGGCATCTGCAGCAAACCAGCCTTCCATTCTACATAAGTACCACTGCAGTACCTTATGCGAAATTCCATTTAACCTGTAGAGTGGGAGCAACTTTAGCAATCGTTTCGCAACTTTGCATAAATAATCAAGAATGCAAAACCTGTAAGGAATGTAGTTGCACAAGGACCTTAATTCTGGTCGCCTTTCGAAGACAAGTGTAATGGCACGTAGTATGGACATGTCATCATCGTGTTCTTCTCTTACTTTTGCTGTCTGCAATTTTGACAGTAAAATCGGACAAAAAATGAGAACATGCCCTGAAAGCTTAAAGTATGACAAAATCACAGAAGTGGAAGGATAAAGAAAACGTGCCTCTTCTAAAATGGTCTCAAATGTTTCACCGACCCTGGTGACCAACTCTTGAGGAACTTGGTTTCCATCTGTGTCATAGAGAGCATAACTGCAAGAAATAAACTATAAATC
Organism: Geranium rotundifolium; assembly: GCA_963920655.1. NCBI lineage: Eukaryota > Viridiplantae > Streptophyta > Magnoliopsida > Geraniales > Geraniaceae > Geranium > Geranium rotundifolium. The sequence goes on along the minus strand of OY987315.1, from coordinate 4,040,522 downwards.
ACTCCATTCAGACAAAGTATACATAAGAACTAAAAAATATGATGATCGAGTACCTTTCCAGATCATGATCATACAAAACAGAGTTATCACCACTGGTGCGGTATAAAGGAAGTCCCAATCTCCCAATCAATGAAGCTAGGGGATTCTCTTTGCAGACACCATGCAACCTTAAAGCATTGACGGTGAGATTAATTTTCACAAAAAAGATAGTATCAGTAACTACAGAAACGGAAAATTGAAATAAACATTTACCATGATGCGCCCAAATCAACGGGAAACCCAAATGAGTAGTCAGTGTGAACTCGACCACCAAGCCTATCTCTTGATTCCAGCAGCACAACCTGACAAATAAAAAGAAACAGATATTCGCTTTAAAAGAATTCAAAGTAACACAAATATAGCAATCATACTTGATACAGCAAGGAACTAAGTTTGAATCACACTTAAACTGAAAATTTCATCGAGGAAAAAATGTATCAAAATTAATTATTGGCATACACAGAATCTGTAATCCGACAAAAGAAAATGGGGGAAAAACACAAGCTAATACAGCAAAGTCAGTGTTCATAGGAAGATATTGTGACAATATGCATCAACATATGAATTCTATATGAGATTAGTAACCAACAACCATCAGACAATTTTTTTCTTTTTTTGGTTCAAACGGTGGGCTAAATAATGATGGTACACTTCTTACTTTCCTGAATCCCCTCATCCTGCGTCGAGCTCTGCCATTGAAACCAACCAGGCGCGCCATTTTCACTCCCAAATTAAACGTGGTAGTGATTTGCATTGTTATTTTGAGATAATTAGCCAGTACTGAGTACATAGATATAACATATGCAATGCAAATGTTATATTTGTTTTAGAATGAAAAATGACGGGTGATTAGATTCAACCTAATACAGATGTGCAAGCGCAAAACCCACTAGAGACATGCATGTGACACAACCAAAACCAATGGTAATACACAGTATTTGTGAAGCGCACATGTGAATTCCATTATATGCCTATAAACTGTATTTTATATTCAAGAGATCCAGGACACGTTTGATCACAGTATGATTCATCCGAGGATCAAAAATAAGCATACAGCACCAAAGCGACTCAGAACAAAACAAATTAAATAATTGATGTGTTGCACCGACAGAGGTTTAAAAGTTCAAAAGCCTTAAGCTGCCAGTTGAATACCTGAAAAGCAGCCTCGCGGAGTGCATTAGCAGCCGCAACGCCAGACATTCCACCGCCTATGACAATAACAGACGGGGAGCCTGACTTCCTCCTATCCTCATTTGAATAGCAAAGAGCTGCATCACAAATAATGCATATGAATTCAAACTACTTCGTCCAAGTCATGTAGCATACACATCAATAAGCAATGCTTTAGACCAAATGCTGCAAATTCAAGCTACCAACATGACTCAAAGTTGATGACATTGAAGCCCATTATACATATTATATCTCGTACCAAGTACCATTTATTTTGATTTTAAAATTAAAAATAAAACTATTTTGCATATATGGGTATATTATCTGGGAAAGAAACCAACTTTCACCACAACTGTTCTTCACTTTTTTTTTACACTTTCATATCAGTTATGGTCGTTACAATACACTCCATCCATGATATAGAGCCAATAAGATAAAATGACGAAAATACCCTTTTCCATATGGTTCCACAAATAATTATGACTAAATTAAAAGCATCATATATGATTAATATAAAAAACTAAATCAACGAACCTCGATTCAATTGGCGCTTACTCTTCGATCCAGACTCCATGATTTAACAATGATCGGCGATTATGAACACAGTCACTACCAGATGAAGACGGTAATAATAATGGGTCTAGTGCTTTTTTCTCAAATGTAAACAAAGGAGTTGATTGGGGAGAGTAATGGATGATAAAATTCAGCAAACAGGTGATGAAATGGTTCAGATTCGCAGACGAAAACTCCAGATTCCCCAACCAGCTCATGCGCCTCTCTTCCAGTTCCACTGCCCCCAAACTCTCGATTCTCTCCTCAAATTTGGGGCTTTCCCAGATCCCAAACACAGAGATCGAGCGCGATCGGAAGCCAAAATGGGATTTTGGAGGGGAAGGTACAGAGATTTCTGGGAATTTTAACTCAAAGGAGAGAAAGTGGATTATGATATTTTCCTTTTTCTTGTTTTGGTTATTTTGGGTTATGTGTTGCTTGTGTCATTTGGGTTTGGTTTTTATAGAGGTTTTGGATTTGAAAAGTGTGTGAGTACGAAAACGAGTGTACTCGCTCGCTGGGACATAAACGTGGAGAAAGCTCCCAAGGGTGTTTTTGTAATTTCAACGTGAATAATTGTATTCTTCTAAAAACAAATATTGGGATGGCAAAATGTCTCATCCTCGACGGGACCCGGTGACCCTGATATGATAGGGGCAGAGACACAACGTCGAGTTTTGTGGGGCGAACAGAGAGGTGACGTATCGTTGTCTCGTTTCTAATATATTAAAATAATATTTTTAATACATATTGAATAGACAATTATCTTTTTTAAAAGTAAAAACGAATATTATTAATTAAATAGAAACTAACCCGGTATCAAGCCGGACAGCTGAAGTTACAAATGGTGGGACAGACCTCACGTCATAATCTCAACCATCGTTAGTTAAAACTTAAAACAAACTTGGGCAATTCGTGAGTCATTTAATTACAAGCAAAATAAATAAAAACACATGTTCCGATAGTGGATAGTACGCAACACCATTCGTTAAAGATTCTTCCAAAGTTGTTCAGCTCGACCCCTTTAGCATCATTGTAGAGTCACGACATCCACCTCATACGAATGGAGAAATCTCGTGATTCCGCTGCAGAATGCTTTAAACAAGCATCCATGATAACCTCGGAGACCAAACGACTCGAACCAGTTAGCATCATGTTTAGCGCTTTCTCAATCAACCTTGCAATCAATATGGGAATCACGAATCTTTAAAAATTCATGTCCTTCCAGCCCATTGAGCTTATCAACCCAGGTGACATATTGAAGTTTAAGAAAACCAAGACCCCCTAGTTCGGTATGCTTGCATAAATTTTTCCACTGACAACATAGAACTCTGGTTCCTTCCTAGTACCGATCTATCAACCAACCAAAACTGCATAAAGCAAATCGCCAGAGTTTTCTGGCCCTATCTCCGATAAGCCTCACCCCAATATGTCTGCTCTCACTGCCCTGATCACCACCATTCCCGCAACAAGCTATTCTTCAGAGCTTCTCTACCCATCCACCGCTGACCTCCTCCCGGGCCCGTCTCCCTTCACAGATAATATTAAAATATACCCTCACAATTTTACCATCGCCAACTAACCAACCCCAAAATTTGATCCAAATCGTGTCCAAAACTACCTGTATCGTCATGCAAGTCGTTGAAAGAATCCCAAGCTCCTACCAATCTGCCCTTTCAGTCTCTCTCTCCCGTAATTTGAGAAACCGATACTTTTCACGAATCCCCTTGCACACAGACGACATCGTCGTACACCGTCGCTCACCTTGCTTCCAAAACCACAACCTTTGGAGCCGTGAACCACAATTGCAGACCACTTGAGCCGCGAATCTGTCAAAAGAGACAAGAACCCTAATTGCCTTGGCCGTAGGGACAGACCACGGAAAAAAATTTCTACAATAGACAATTATCTTTTAGGAATATGTTTTTGTTAAAAATAATATTTATAATATAACTTTTATGAAAATGATATTTCTTGTCGGATAATAGAGAACCCTTATTCCCATCGGCTTTGGGGGCGGGAGCGAAGAAATTAAAGAATAAATGAAAGGGGGAAGAGAAGAAAACTTGTCCTTTATAACTAACTACCTAGTCATTATTCATAGGAATAATATTTTACCATACCCAAGTATGGCTGGATTTAACATATTTCATCTAACTATGAATTTGGTTTATGTGTTACTCTAACTATTTTGTTGTTAAACTCTACTAAACTCCGTCAATTTTTTAAATTTTTTCTTTAGTATTTTGAAAAAAATCACAAAATTACTCATCATTAGAGCACAAACAAAAATAAAATGTTGGTTAAATGGGAAATATAACTTGTACCCCAAACTTAAATTAAAACTGAAAGAGGTAATATTTTTTATCAGCGTGAAAAACTTTATAAATTACAAAAAATAATATACAAAAGCATAACAACTCATGAGATTCAAAATCTTAAAGCACGTAAACTTTCTCCCTTCCATATCTACTATTTCAACTAGGGGTTTTGGTGTGGCTTTGTGGATGTCAAGGACGGGACTGGTGATATCTCAGTGCGGTGGTGTGCTTGGTAGCTGTGGGTGAGCCGTCGGACCTGCTGGTTCTGTTTGGAGACGTGAAGTGGGGACGGGTTTTCTCTCGAAATTCTGGCCGGAGATCTCTGTCGGTGTTGGCCGACAACGTCGATCCTCACCCACCGAAGGAGCTCTACTCCGGTCGCTTTGTTTTCTGGGTTGGGGAGAGTTGGAACCACGGGAGGTGAAGTCTGGAGATGTTGTCCTCACTTCGCCGGAGATGGTGCGACAGCTCGGCGCTCGCCCACATCGCGTTAGCGATGCTAGGATTTATGTGGGTCGGTCCGGTTTTTTGTGAATTGGTCCGGATTTCTGTGGACCGGTCCAGTTCTTCGGTCCAACTAGTTCGATTTTAAACTATTTTGGACCGATTTTTTGGCCATTTCTGGTTCTGTTCAACTCATTCTACCTCGACTCAAACCAGACTTATTTGAAGATTCTTCCATTTTATCGTGTATTTTTTAAGGCAATATGTTTTCCTTCTCGTTGTTTTTCTTTTTGCCCTCTCGTTCTCGCATTGTAACTATTTTGTGTCAATTTATATTTTTGTCGATAAAAAAACGTAAAACAGTTTGCGGGTTTTCACACCAAAAGATATAGGTGCGCTCCCCCGTCCATGAATATTAACATATCCTTCATCTGCGAGCATCAAAAAACTAAATTGAAAACAAATTGAAAGACATAATTTTCTTTTCAAAAACTAAATAATAAAACAAATGAATGGGGTTTGGGTGGGAACTGGAAGAACAGAGCCTAAAGAGATTTGGGGCTGTCGTGGTACAACCAAGAGAGATGACAAGAAAGGGCTCGAGATGAACAGAGGTTGAGGAGATCAAGACGTAGACGGAAATTTTCAGCGAGCGAAATCAGCATACAAGATTGAAATTTTGATTAGCTAGTCGTGCAAGATGCCACACACAATGTTATGTATGAAGCTATAACACCGTGTATGACTTCTTGTGTGGATAACGCAGGACAGTAAATATAAAGCTAAATAAACAATGACACAGCAGATTGTTTACCCAGTTCGGTGCAACGTCACCTACGTCTGGGGGCTCTCAACCTAGTGGAAAGGTTTCACTTATCAGTAATTCGTCAGAACATACAAGTACCTATGATCATCCCTAGATCTATACTTTATGCTACTTATTTTAGTGCAACCTATCTCAGGGTCCCCCCCCCCCTGAATCCAAGACTCCGTCTTGATTCCACTCTTCGAGCAATCGTCTTGCTCTGTCAGTTCAAGTCGTCGTTGGACGTTGTGGTTTCGTGCAGTCTTCACTCACACGATCAGTGAACCCTCAATCACCTAACTCTCAATAGTTATGGTGATACACAATATCCTTAGCACAATCTACAACCTCTCAGCCCGCAAACCTTCACGTCTAAGAGCTTTGTAAATTATTGTTAGGAAACAATAAAAGAACAACACGATTGCTAAGGGGGTAGCCTAAGTTTTATAGAAATCGAGCATGAGTACTAACCCTAATGGGTTTCCTCTTAATCACCGTCTTTCTTCTTTCCAGAATCGGAGACGTTTTGGAATTTCCTAAACGTAATCGTACTTTATGTATAATCTGGACTTTCCTGTTTTTCGTCGATTGGGAGTTTGCCGAGATGCCGTCAAAAATGTCACACAAGATGTCGCATAGGATGCTTCGACATTCTTTATGACATGTTCTCTAGTTCCTTAAAAATAAGCCAATCTCTAAAATCGTCGTAACTACAATCTCCCCCTTTGGCTATTTTAAAGGTCAGCAATCTTCGTCGCATTCCGCGTCGTATTTGTTGTCATCTTTTGCTCGCAATCGATCGACAGTCATCAAGTTTTTGTTCGCGTTTCTTGCGTTTTGCGTACCATCGCGTCGTCTTGTGTTTCACATCTTACTCCCCATTGCTGGCTCAAAAAGAGCCAAATTTAAACAAATATTTCGAACAATCAGGGCAATAAGAAAAAACACAAACTTAACTCATACATATCCTCGATCAGCAGTCGAGTATACGTATGAAACAGTGTTCAAAACAAATACATATTAAAAGTTGTTCAGTTTGTACGGAAACCAGAAAGTACTTACAATCAAATAGAACTGCTACTAGAACTAGCAGTCTCTTCTTCTGTAGCATCGGTAGAGGCATCTTGAGGAGTGTCTTCAGTAGCATTAGGTAGAGAGAAGGAATCATCATTTTCCGAGTCTGGAGAAGGCATTGACTTCAGCAGGTTGGCATAGTGGGATCTTCGCTGTAAGAGATGCTTCAGAGCCGTCTTCAGGTTGACGATGTCTTCGTCAAGTACATGTATCTCTCTTTTGAGCATGATGACATCTCTGCTGGTCGTCTCTGTTGGAGGGGCAACACCGGTAGCTCGACTGGTTGTCGCCTTGGTGGGTTTGACTTCTGTCCTGACAAGATCAGGAGCATGCTTGCCCTCGAACAGTTTGTGGCTTACCACAATCACTCCTCCTCCCTTTCCTGCCTTATCAGTTGTCTCCAACACACCAGGGTGTTGGTGGACTAGTAATTAAGAGATATGGGGTGGAAAAGCAATAGGTATCTTCACCGCTTGAGATCTGGCATGTCTAATGAGATGATCAATAACAAACTGGCCAAAGTCAAGAGTGGAGCCAGTACCTATTTGGAAGATGAGTATTGTCAGCTTCGGTTTGATGGAGGATGCGTGTGTGGAGGGAGCCCAGTTTGCTACTCCGATATGGAATAGGATGGAGTACTTAGATGTGAGGTCCGAGGCTGCCACAGTGCCCTTTGTAGGCCACATTCTGCTTTTTTCACCAGTAATCTCCTTGAGGACCTTGTTTAGGTCAGGAGGAGGCACAGAACGAACACACGTTCTCCCTAGGAAGGTATTAATGATGTCAGAGGAGATGTTGAAGCGCAAGCCTCTAACATATACCTTCTCAAAATCCGAATCATCCGGAGTCCCAAATCCAGTAGGCAAGTTTGCAATGAATTCTTTGACCAATAGGGGATAGTGGTTACCAATGTCAGTGACGGTCTTCATGAATTCTGCCTGTTCCAGGAGTTTGACAATGGCTTCAAGTCCCAATAACTCCAAAGACAGGGTTTTCTCGGGATATGCCGCTCTCTGGAACACAAATTCCCATCGTTTTGCACTGTCAGCAGAATGAAAAGACACATTGTCATACAGCACACTTGAGGTGTTCTTGACCGTCTTCAGGCTTCTTCCCCTCTTTGCTTCCTTTACTATAACTTCCTCTGCATCGTCATCAGTTTCTTCATCAATTAATCTCCTTTTGGAGATAGCTTTCTTTCCTTTCTCTTTTGTGAACAATTTCTTTTTCTTGTCGGGGCCTCCAACATCTTTTTCTTCCTTCCTTTTCTTTGTTTCTCTTAACTTCCCTACCATTACTACGAGGGATTCATTTTCCTCCAATACTATCTTTTTCAAAGACGAAAGCACAGTGTGTGCTGTTTCTGCGGCATTTTCTGTATCATCTCCTCTGGCATCCAGAGGTGCTTCTTCTGAGCCATTGGCTGCGATACTGTTTTCCTTTTCTCTTCCTTCCAGATCGGTATTCCCGTCTCTGGCCTCTTCTTTTTTAGATTCTTCCTCGACTTCCTCTGAGTCAGCAACTTCTTCTCCAACCACAGCCTCATCTGTGGGTTCAGGAGCGACATCTTTCATACCTTCTTCTTCACCCTCTCCTTCTGCAATCCGTTCTAACCCCTGACTGACTAGGTCAAGTCTTTCTTTTCCCTTTCAGGATTTATGAGGGGGGTCCTGATTTTCCAATAGCGATTCTAACAGGTGGCTATTTCTAGATGTATCAGTATTTGATACAATGGAAGAATCAATACCTGGGATACTGGCTGAGACTGGAGCCAGGACAATTTGCATGGAGGTCTCTTGGTTCCCTTGGACAATGTCAGTATCTCGCTGAAGGCCTGTAAGTTCCGTCATCGAGAAGGTGGCGCTTCCAGTTCCGGTCCTTTTAGGTACTCGGGAAAAGACGGGTATATGTGCTTCTGCCGGTGGGATTTCTCTGGAGGGTCCATCGGCATTCTTCTGTGGCTTTAGTCCTTTGATTCGGACTCCATGTTTGTTGGTGCTGGGATTGCTGTTTTTGGGGCTCTTTGCCTTGGCCTTCTTGGGTTTGGATTGTACTGTCAGTGGCTTTCTTTGCCGCAAGAGTGCTCCTTGTTTTCACCATTCTCGTGTGAGTGATGGAGTTTTTGTCACAGTGTTTGAGAGGTGTGGGAGATGAGAGCGAAGGCAAGAATGAGGCAGAATAGGTTTTGATTTTGAAAAATCAATTCAAATCAAATCTGTAGGTAACAGAGCGTATCTCGCGACCTTTCCTCTTTTATATGGGCTTTTGGCATGCTTGGCCCAATGGCATGTGTTGGGATTTTGGACCGGTTCATGAAGAGGTACCAACTAACTCCTCTCAACCGTTTTGCTACTTTGATTACTTTTTGATGGTGCAGAGTCCGAGTGACGTCCTAAGGTACTCGAATCTGCTTGCTTCTAATGGCTTCGTAAAAATGTACGCAAGTTGCTTCTCTGTATGGATGTGCTTTAGGATAATCTTCTTGTCTTCGACCAGCTCGCGAATGAAGTGGTGTCTAATGTCAATATGCTTGGTTTTGCTGTGTCGAAGTGGATTTTTAGAGATGTTGATTGCACTGACATTGTCACGATACAAAGTCATGGCTTCTTGTCTGACATTGTATTCGACTAACATCTGCTTCATCCATAGTAATTGTGTACAGTTACTCCCAGCAGCGATATACTCAGACTCAGCAGTGGACAAGGCAACACAAATTTGCTTTTTACTAAACCATGATATGAGGTTATTGCCAAGGAAGAAGCATTCTCCATATGTGCTCTTCCCATCTACTGTGTTTCCAGCCCAATCCGCATCACAATACCCCACCAGGGTAGAGGATGTGTCGAATGAGTATAGTAAACCCAAGTCTGTAGTCCCAGAGATATATGTAATAATTCTTTTAGCTTGGGATAGATGACTAACCTTAGGATTAGCTTGATATCGTGCACACTCCCACAGAGTAGGCAATGTCAGGTCGACTGGCAGTGAGGTAGAGAAGACTACCAATAATGCTTCCATACATGTATTTGTCGACAGCTTCTCCTGGATCATCTTTAGTTAGCTTGATGTGTGTAGCTGCTGGTGTCCTTTTATGTGAAGCTTTCTCTAGCCCAAATTTCTTGACAATATTCTTCGCATATTTGCTTTGAGAGATGAAGATGCTATCTTTTAGCTGTTTGATTCGGAAGCCTAGGAAATAAGTAAGCTCTCCCACCATGCTCATCTCGAATTCTGAATGCATTTGTTGGATAAATTGCTCTACCATCTTTCTTGACATCCCTCCAAAAACAATGCCATCGACATATATTTGGGCTATCATCAGATTTCCGTCCTCATTCTTCACAAATAGAGTCTTGTCGACTCCCCCTCTAGTGCAGCCGCTTTGAATCAGAAATTTTGTGAGCCTTTCATACCAAGCCCTTGGTGCTTGTTTCAATCCGTAGAGGGCCTTCTTGAGTTTATACACGTGATCAGGGGAGTGAGGATCAACAAATCCTTTAGGTGTGACACATACACTTCTTCGTTGAGATATCTATTCAGGAAAGCACTTTTGACATTCATCAGGTAAAGCTTAATCTGTAGATGGCACGATATCCCTAGTAGGAGTCTGATTGCTTCAAGTCTTGCTACAGGAGCAAAGGTCTCATCGAAGTCGACTCTCTCAATTTTAGTATACCCTTGAGCAACTAACCTTGCTTTGTTGTGGGTGATGTTACCAAGCTCATCAGACTTATTTTTGAAGATTCATTTTGTGCCAATGATATTTCCCTCCCTTGGCTTGGGCACTAGTTCCCATACTTAGTTTTTCTCAAATTGGATCAGTTCCTCTTGCGTATCATTGACCCAATACTCATCATTGATGGCTTCATTGATATTTTTGGGTTCAATCTTTGAAACGAAGCATATATTACCTATCATCTCGTTGTAGTTCATCGGAGTTTTTGTCCGAGTCCGTATGCCTTCATTTAGGTCTCCAATTACTCTAGAGATAGGATGATTAGCCTGAATTCTTAGTGAGGGGTTCTTTTTGCTGGTTTCAGGAACTGTCTCATTGGTATTGACACTTGGACTAGCATCATTGTCTTCTGACTTGTTATTAACATCTTCACTGGCATCAGCAATAACATCCTTCCGTATAGTGTTTGGATAGGCTCTTTCTTCGTCTGTCGCATCTTATAGGGCATCTTCACAGTTATCATCAACAACAACATTGATTGATTCCATCATAGTCTTGGTCCGTTTGTTGAAGACCCAGAACGCGCGACTATTCCTTGAGTAGCCAAGGAAGATGCCTTCATCACTCTTTGGATCAAGTTTCCGACGAGGTTCTCTATCAGCCAGAATATAACAAGTGAATCCAAAGATATGGAAGTACTTAACATTGGGCTTTCTCCCCCTCCATATTTCATAATGAGTTACTGACATACCTGGTCGGAGAGTGACTCGATTGTGGATATGGCAAGCATTGTTAAGTGCTTCTGCCCAGAAGTGAGTTGGTATGTCCTTGGCCAGCATCATAAATCTAGCCATCTCCTGTAGAGTCCTGTTTTTGCGCTCAATAATGCCATTCTGTTGGGGAGTGATCGGTGTTGAGAACTCATGGGCTATTCCTTCTGAGTTGCAGAATTCTGCAAATCTGCTGTTTTCGAACTCTCGACCATGATCACTGCGAAGACGAATTATTTTTCCAATTGTCTCCCATTTTCTTGTTGGACCTGGATGCATAGAATCTTGAAGATTGAAAAGGTAACTGATTTTTCACGAGGGAAATCAACCCATGTGTATCGTGAGTAATCATCTACACACACAAGGACATAGCGTTTGCCTCCAAGACTTTCAACTTGCATTGGCCCCATGAGGTCAACGTGTATTAGCTCAAGCACTCGAGAGGTGGTGATATGCTGCAGCTTCTTGTATGACATCTTGGTTTGCTTTCCAATCTGACATTCTCCGCAGATTTTTCCTTCCACGATTTTTAGGTTTGGAATTCCAGTAATGGCCTGTTCTAAGATTGCCTTCTGCATACTTCTAAGATTTAGATGTCCAAGCTTTTTGTGCCACAGTTTGGTTTCTTCTGCTTTGGAGATAAGACACTTTGCCGCTTCGATATGTGATTCGGGGGACCAGATGTAACAATTATCCATTGAGCGGATTCCTTGTAGAATAGTGACTTGATCGAAGTCTTTTACTATACATGCTTCTTTAGTAAATTTCACTTCTGAACCTAGATCACTGATCTGGCTGATGCTAATCAGGTTTGCCTTAAGTCCTTCTACAAGTAATGCTTCAGTTAGGCAAGAAGCTCCTGGATGCTTGAGTACTCATTTTCCAATGATTCGAGCTCGAATCCCATCTCCAAAAGTAACATAGCAGTTTGTATATAATTTGAGATTGGAAAGAAACTCTGGAGTACTTGTCATGTGTCGAGAACATCCAGTATCGAGATACCAGTCTTTGTTGGTTGAAGCACTCAATGAGGTATATGCAACATTAGCTCGATAGACTAGAATTTTTGGTCTCCATTTAAGGCAGGATGTTTTCTGAGGGGTTGGGAGATGCCTTTGATATCTCCTTTGCTTCTGTGGTAGCTGAGCTTGCTTCTTCCCATGGAGTTGAAAGAAAAAAGGTCTGATGTGACCTCGTTGACCACAGTAATGGCATATCCACTGATATTGATAAGCTGGTTTTCTGTAGTATTGTTGTCTGCGTGGAGGATGTCTTTTGGTAGTTGTTTGGCAGGAACATGTTATAGACGATGTCATGACATTTGTTGTAGGTTGTCCTGTAGGATGTGTCGTGGCATCCTGTAGTTTCTTGTCAACTATGGCTTGTTGTGGGACAAACTTCGTGACTACTGACGAGGGGATATTGTGTGTATACCCTAGTCCCGTCATATCTTTGGACTGCTTTCCTACTGATAGGAGTTTGTCAAGGCTTTCTGTGCTAGGATTCATCATCTTTACTGATTTAGTCATAAGACTGATTTCTCCATTAAGTCTGGTGATTTCGCGTTTTAGCTCCACGATCGTCTTTAGGAATCTAGATCTGTCGTTGGTAAAACTGATGATCCGTTCTTCTTGTTGATCAAGGATCAATGTTTCCCAGACCCATCTAGTATGTAAGCTTTTGTATGCCTCGACTAGTTGCTCTTTAGTCCAATTCTCGTTTGGTGTTGGATGGTGGTGATCATCATTGATATTGGCAGAGTTATCAATGTTACATACAGAAGTAGTAGTAGTGAATGCAACAAAGTTGCTTACCTCTTCAGAACCATTATCTTTATCGTCATCATCTGATAGGGTAGCATTATAATCTCGTTTTTGTTGTTTGAGGAAATTTGGACATTCTCTGCGAAGATGACCGAATCCTTCACATTCATGACATTGAGGCTCTTTGTTCTTGTTGTTTTCTTCTCCACTCCTATTTGGTCTGTCAAGACTTCCTCCTGTTTGAGCTTTTTGTGGAGCTTTGTTTCTGGCATTTGTTGTGACATTCCGTCCGCCCATTCGACTAAATCTTCTCATGATTTTGTTGTAATTTTTTGTGAGAAGGGCCATTGTAGCATCGATGTCTTCTTCAGAGTCAGAATCCTCAGATTCTGGTTGCTTGTGTGTTGAGCTTTTGAAAGCAACTCCTTTATTCCTTTTGTCGATATTGGGCAGAGATAACTCATAGGTCATCAGAGATCCCATCAGCTCATCGAATTTTAAGATCTTGAGGTCATGAACTTCCTCAATTGCGGTGATCTTCATCTTAAATCTAGGGCTAAGAGCACGCGGGGTTTTTTTAACTAGTTTTTCATCAGACATTGGTTCTCCTAGAGAATAGGATTCATTGGCTAGATCACGAATACGAACATTGAATTCCGCAATTGATTCGTCCTCTTTCATGACAAGGGCTTCGAAGTTGGTTGTCAAGTATTGCAGTTTTTGTTCTCGAACCTTGGTTGTTCCTTCATATGCAACAGCCAGGATATCCCATGCGGATTTGGCAGTTGTGCATGTGTTGATTAGTCTGAATACGTTCTTGTCAACACCGTTGAAAATAGCATTCAGAGCTCGAGAGTTTTCCAGTGATTCCTCGTCTTCGTCATCAGTCCAGTCTTTTTCTGGTTTTGGACCGATAGGGTTACCATCATTGTCACTGAGTTGTGGGGCATTCCAACCATTGATCACAGCCTTCCATGTTTTGTTGTCAAGGGACTTCATGAAGGCACACATCCGAGCCTTCCAATAGCCGTAGTTACTTCCATCTAGAACAGGTGGTCGATTGATGTATCCTCCTTCTCTAGTATTGTCCATCTTGATCAAAATATTTGTTTAGGAACTCACCTAAAGATGTAGGTGCCCCCTCTGATACCAATTGAAATTTTGATCAGCTAGTCGTGCAAGATGTCACACACAATGTTATGTATGAAGCTATAACACCGTGTATGACTTCTTGTGTAGATAACGCAGGACAATAAATATAAAGTTAAATAAACAATGACACATCAGATTGTTTACCAAGTTCGGTGCAACGTGACCTACGTCTGGGGGCTCTCAACCTAGTGGAAAGGTCTCACTTATCAGTAATTCGTCAGAACATACAAGTACCTATGATCATGCCTAGATCTATACTTTATGCTACTTATTACAGTGCATCCTATCTCATGGTCTCCCCCTGAATCCAAGACTCCGTCTTGATTCCACTCTTTGAGCAATCGCCTTGCTCTATCGGTTCAAGTCGTCGTTGAACGTTGTGGTCGCGTGCAGTTCTTCACTCACGTGATCAGTAAACCCTCAATCACCTAACTCTCAATAGTTATGGTGATACACAATATCCTTAGCACAATCTACTACCTCTCAGCCCGCAAACCTTCACGTCTAAGAGCTTTGTAAATTATTGCTAGGAAACAATAAAAGAACCACACGAATGCTAAGGGGGTAGCCTAAGCTTTTATAGCAATCGAGCATGAGTACTAACCCTAATGGGTTTCCTCTTAATCACCGTCTTTCTTCTTTCCAGAATCGGAGACGTTCTGTAATTTCCTAAACGTAATCGTACTTTCTGCATAATCTGGACTTTCCTGTTTTCCGTCGATCAGGATGTTTGCCGAGATGCCGTCAACAATGTCACACAAGATGTCGCATATGATGCTTCGACATTCTTTATGACATATTCTCTAGTTCCTTAAAAATAAACCAATCTCTAAAACCGTCGTAACTACAAAGATGATTGGGGTTGAGTTGTGGATGGAGGTCGGGCTCGGGGATGGAGGCTTGGGGCGGGGTATGGGGCTCGTAGTGGAGGGTTATGGTCTGGGCTAGTGATGCGCTTCAACCTGACACAAGTAATACATGGTTGTAAGTTTACGACCACCAAAGGACAATTGACTATTTATTTCTAATCACTCGAGTTTAACTTTTTGGTTAATCTTAGTGAGTCAAAAATGGTAGTTTAAGTTCAGCTTTTAACAGTGCATAAAATAAAAATGCGAGATCAAATAAATAATTAAATTTATATTAATCTCACACGGGTTGAGTCAATTAACACATAAATGATGAATTCGAGAAATAAATTAAATTAAAAATATGCTTATTGGTGTTTCTAATTCAGGGGTTAATGAGAACTCCTATCCTACCAAGAACCCTCTCTTGGGCGAATAAAATGACATTATCTCTCTAAGCAACCACACTATCCCTAGTTAATGATTTAATCAGTTAAGAAGCGGTACGATTTGTGAATTCTCTTAACTTTCGGTGTGTGTCACCTATGGAAATATTACAGTGTTAACCTACCTATCCCTAGTGATGATTTAAACCCGGTTTTCAATTATCATTTCCATTTACAAACTCCCCTCCCGAGTGATGTTAGTAAACTTAATTAGTCTATTTGCAATTAAGGGAACGAAATATTAAGTACATATTAATTAAAATCATCCTCCTCGATGCAACAAGCATAATAATTAATTATCTAGACTAGTTAAATCATAGTTCATAAATTCATACTTCAATCCCTAAATAGTGTAGTTCATCATGTTCATATGCATAATTAGATACTTGAATTAATTTAAACATGAATTCATATTAATAAAATAAAATACTCATGTGAATAATGAACTATTGAAATGAAGATACTTAATAAAAATGAATTGAATTAAACTATTTAGGAATTTAAATATACATTTTACCCATATTGTAGTAGCGTGTTTTACAGTTTACCCAAATTATAATAAAAAGTTCAAAATGAGCTCAACTAAATTTATTCTTTTTACACTTTACGCTAAGCCGTTAAATTTTGGACGGAAACCTAAAAAAGTTTTCAAACAAGACAAATATACCCCTGAATTGATTTGAAATCAATTCAACTCGTTTGACTTGGACCGGAAATAAACCATAATTGATTTCTGGTTTATTTAATTGGATCGATTCTATAATAATATATTGAAACTTTTGAATGTCATAACTCTTTCTCACGAGCTCCGTTTCGGGATCGTACTATATCAAATCGAAGAGAATCGGAAGATCAACAGCTTTGAACAAAATAAATTTTTGTCGATATATTATTCATGACTAATTATATAAATTTTTTAATAATTAGACCTGGATGACATTAATAACTATACATTCGAATTAAAAAATAAGATAAATAAAATAATATAGGTAATATACTGAAACTTTCGAATGACATAACTCTCTCATACGAGCTATGTTTCGTGCTCAGAGTATATCAAATCGAAGAAAATCGAAAGATCAACAAATTTCAGTGTTAATAATTATTAATAATATATCAACGCAACTTTTTTCTTCAAAATTATTTATCTTATGATATACTATAAGCTCGAAACAGAGCTCGTATGAGAGAGTTATGACATCTGAAAGTTTAAGTATATTATTAATATTATTTTATTTTTTATTTCGAATGTATAGTTATTAATGTCATTCGAATCTAATTATTAAAAAAAGTGTATAATTAATTATTGATAATATATAGGCAAAATTCTATTTTTAAAAAAAGTTGTTGATCTTCCGATCCTCTTTCATTTGATATACTACGAGCCAGAAACGGAGCTCGTATGAAAGAGTTATGACATTCAAAAGTTTCAATATATTATTAAGTACTTAATTATTATATAATTTAATAAAGAACCGGTCCCATTAAATAAACCAGAAATCAATTCTTGTTTATTTCCGGTCCAAGTCAAACCAACTAAATTGATTTCAAGTCAATTCAGGTAGGGGTGTTCACGGTTCAAAAATCGAACCGAACCGATCAAAACCAAACCGAACCGACCAGTTCGGTTCTTCAAAACAACAAACCGAAACCGAACCGATCAAAGTCGGTCGGTTGACAAAACCGAACCGACATGTTCGGTCGGTTTTCGGTTTGAACCGAACAAAACCGACTCTCCCATATGTTCATATTTTGGATCAATGAGGCGACAAGAAATAAGAAACAGAGATAAAGCAATGGGGAAGATGGAGTCGCCGAAGACGCCGACTTGGGTTCCTCTCTTGGTTCCCGGTTTGTCGACACGGTCTCGGCGGACCTGGCCAAGATCTCGAGCGGTGGTGGCTTTGTTTGGGGGAGATTGACGAATCGGACTCTGGGCTCCAAACCTGAATCGCTGGGGACGCTGATCGACTATGGGGATGCCGGATCGATGCCGCCGGGGAAGCTGAATCGACGCCGGGAAAGCCGAATCGATGCTGGAGAAGCCAAATCGACACCGGAGATACCGAATCGGACGCCGAAGAAGCCGAATTAACGCCGAAGAAGGCGAATCGACGCTTGGGAAGCCGAATCGACGACGTCACGACGGAGATGTGGCAACAATGGAGAGTTGGTTGTCTGTGGGTCAAAGGGAAAAATAGAGACGGAGACGGAAGTGGAAGAAAGATTGTGTTGTCTGATATTAACAACACTTTTTTATAAGCTTATGTTGAGTGGTTTTGGCCTTTAGGTTTATGTTTGGGCTATGGGCTTCAATTATTTGTTTTGGTTATGGTCCAAAACTCATATTATAACCCAAAACATGTATAGAATTCATGACACAATTGTTTGGTCGGTCGGTTCGGTTTTTGGTCGGTTTTAATTCATTAAACCGAAACCGAACCGACCAATTTCAAAACCGACCAAAACCGAACTGATCAAAACCGAACCGACCAAAACCGATTATTTTTCGGTTCGGTTCGGTCGGTTTTGATCGGTTCGGTTTTTTTTAAACACCCCTAAATTCAGGGGTATTTTTTTTGTCTTTTTTGAAAAAAATAGGTTTTCTTCCAAAACATAACGGCATTATGGGAAAGTGTAAAAAATATAATTAGCTTACCTTATTTTGAACTTTTTATTATAGTCGGGGAAAATTGTCAAACGCGCCACTAAAATATGGGCAAACGGTAACTAACCCTAATAATTAATTATCTAAAATTCATTAAATTATAGTTAATAAATTCATGCATCAATCCCTAAATAGTGCAGTTCATCATGTTCATATGCAAAATTAACATACTGATACTTAAATTATTTTAAACATGAACTCATATTTATTCATTAATAAAATAAAATACTCAAGTGAATAATGAACTCAATATCAGAATTGAAATGTAGATGCTTAGTAAAATGAATTGAATTAAACCATTTAGAAATTTAAATATACAAAGAGGAGAAATCATAAATTAAAAATCCAGATTTAATTCCCAAACATGAGAATTAATACATGGAATTGGCTTTAAAGACCTCTCGATTCCTCTCTACCTTAAATAGTGAATTTCTAGACTGGCTCCTGATTAATGATGGGAGCTCTCTAATGCAAACGCAGCTTTCGATTCGTTTCTGGAAGTGTAATGTCAAACAATTGATATTTTTCCCAAATGCGGCGAAACCCTTTTATAGTGAAAAGTTTTTGACCCGCCACGGGGCCGTGGCCGAATTGCCACGGACCGTGGCGAGGTCGTGCCTTGTTTCTAGCGTTCACGAAATCTGCGTGGAAGACTGGTCTCTTGGCCACAGGGTGGTCACAGACTGTGGTGACGGCCATGGTCAACTTCTTTGTGCGCAAACCTCGGTCATGACTTCTCCACGATCTAAAGTGGATGAATTGCTACATGTATTGGCCACGAGGCGTGGTCAAGTGGAGAAAGGCCAAAAAGCGCTCTCACTAAAGAGACTCTTTAATTGTCCAAGTACATTTATATTCTGGTTTTGCCGGGTCAAACACTAAGGGATCAACATGCGGGTCGCTTACCTAGTCGATTCGCTCTCTCTCTTAGGTTTCATGGAGAAGGAAAAGTAAAGACGCATTTTTTTGGGGTTTTTTTATTAAGGACTAATTAACTAGCAACCAACTAAATTAACAAGCTACACTAGAGACTCACTAAATTAAATGCAATAAAGTAAAGCAGGGGACGGAAATCAAGAAACTTGCAACCACGGGTGTTAGACCGACGGCGATAAGTCAATCCATAATCAATATTCATGCAAGCAAGAGACAATAGCAAGTTGTCTAAGTTTTAAGTACTTAATACACCTTTCGGACTTGAATTAAGTCTTTCCTCGGGTTGGCTACCCTCTCGGGATCTTATTACCAACCGCTGAAAGCTTTAGAACCAACTATTTTCGATCCAAAGTGTAGGGGCTAGGCTCCAACACTCCGACTCTACTTAGGTCTACTTACAAACCATCCTTTCAGATAAGTTCACGAGCTCTAACATGGAAAATCACATACACGCTACAAGTTTTCACTAATGGATATGTAAAATTATCACCAAGCATTTTAATAAAGTAGAATCACAACCTAATATTCTCAAATAAGCATAAATACTATAAATGTGTGGTTTAGCGGGATCAAACGAAGACCATTTGACCCCACATCAACTGGCACAGTTCTTCTTATTTTGAAGTGCTTCACGGGGCATGGGGACTGCTTCGTCACGCTGCTTCGCCACGGAACGTGACCATTGGCCACGGTGTAGTCCTTCTTTTGGCTTTTTTATTGGGTTGTTGAGGCATGGTTGATGTGTTGGGTTTTTGTGCCCTAGCACAATGTATTTTCAATCTAATAATGTAATAAATATTATTAGTTGAAATAAAATCGGCATTCATATTACTAAGTGTTGTAGTAATATCTTAAGTATGATTTGATTTGTATCATTGATGTGTCAACACATAATAGTAGATCTACAGATCAGATAAAATCTTACTTAAGCAGTCCCCGGTCAGAATAGCTTCATAAGAAGCGATCGATATGAGGCTAACTCTAAATTATCACGCTCTACTGATCATGGCCAGAAGGGGGCCAGAGTTATGTCATAGTATTACCAGTCAGGGGTGATATAGGACGACCCAATCATGAGTATGTTACACAGACACAGTCATGAACATACTCATATGTCGGATCATGAAATCACATCCTCAAACGGAAGGACCATTGAGGTCAATATGTAACGAGTGACGAGTTTGACTCAGTCTAACGTCTCCTGTAAAAGGGTTACAATAACGACTGTGATTGGCTCGATCACAAGTTACATAAGTTGACTCAATGGATCGCTGAAGGATTTATCCCTCATACGGACGTGTGAGCAGATATTAGTTTAGGCCACTTGATGAGTACAACTGAAATACAATAGCATGACCATGCAGTCGATACGCAGTATCAGTTATAATTCAGTTAACTCAGAATCAAGAAACAGGACAATAGATCGAGGATGACTTGTCTATGCCTCGTGGTTGTCAAAGATATCAAGAGGATAAAAGGATAGATTCATGTACGACAAGGTTAAGTCGAAATCTCGATAATCACAAGCGTTGGGTAATCATGATGTCTTGCTAGAGGCCACTCATGATGGAAAGGGTAAAATGGTAATTTTACCAGTCCGCCGACGTGTCGTGAGCGTAGAGGGTCACACACTAAAGGTTGAGTAAAACGGATGGAATCATATGGAGGAATCATGAGAGAGACAAAATCTGGTTTTGGATTAGACCGATTTTTGTTTAGGATTAAACCGGAAATCAAGAACGGTTTAGCAGGACTAATTAATTATAATCTAATTAAAAAGATTTAATTAAATTAGCTAAACTGGGCCTAGCCAGAATGGGCTTTTCTACACAATTAATTAAAAGCTTTGGGCTTTAAGCCCATTAAGGCCTTTAATTAATTAAAGTCCAAATAAGGGTTATAAAAGGGTAATTTTCAGATCTGAAAATTAAGTGATTTATTTTTCTAAACCCTAGCCGTCCCCCCTCTCTCTCCTTGCCGATTTCGGCCAGCTCCTCCCCCCTCGCTCCGTCCGTTTTGCTTGCTTCGATATTCTAGTAAGGATCGTTGTGAGTATCCTCGGATTGCTCTTCCTGCGTGGACGATCTTTAGAGGTTACTAAATCCTATTTAGTAACAAGAAGATTTTGATTCAAGGTAAACTTTAATTTTATTCTAGTCTAAGATCTCGTGATCAATTCATGATCATGCAAGATCCAAATTATTTTGGATATTTGAGGTTAATTTCTTGTATGGGCATGAAATTATATAATTGGAACCCTCATATAATTCCTTCATGATGGCCACGGGTGGCCCTTGTCCGGTCACGGGCTCGTGGCCCTTTGCCACGGGGCAACCTCAAATATTCTGCAAAAGTGGGTGGGAAATTAGTGTTGAAAAATGTTGTAATATAGCACTTATCAGCTAGTTCATGGGGAATGTGAGCGAATGGCAAGAGTATGTGCTAACTCGTAATGGAGGTGGCAGAAGGCTAGGGTCTAGGCTTGTTCTCGATGGAGGCGGCTGGAGGAGTGGATTTAACTGGTTTACGACGTAGGCGACTAAAAAGAAGGCCAGGGTTAGGTTCAGAGTGAGAGTGAGTGTATAATTTAAAAGTTCAAATATATTGAAGGGAAATTTTTTTTTCAAAATAAATATTAACATAATATGAAGGAACTTAGTAAGATGTAACAACAAAATAGGTAGATAGTGTATTAAAAAAACAAAATTCATGCTTATAAATAATTAGTAAAATTTAATTATGCTTGGTGTTATAAAATGAGATTATCTTGCTCCTAAATAGATGTAACTATTGATTAAAGAAAATGTGGCATCTCTCTACGAATTAGGGTTTTTCGTCCAACTGACGAGTTGTGCGGTGTGAGTCTGCAAAATGGAGATCGCCAGCAGCAGTCTGTGATTGGGGTCGTCTCGTCTAAGTAAGCGGTGTGGATTTACGTCTTGAAGATTCGAGTTGAATGATTGGGTTTTTGGGATTTCCGGTGGAAGGCTGGGTTTTGGGGAGAAAACGTTTTGGCGGAGGATCGTAGGTCCTGGTGTGAAATTTTGCGGCGAGTCTCAATTTGGGGGACAATTTCGAGGCGGACACTGTGACTTGGGGGATCTAGAGGGTGCTATGTTATGAAGGATCCGTTGGTTCGGGGGTATGGGTCTTGGGAGATAGAGGCCACAGGTTCAGCATCGGTGAAGAGGAAGAGGGAGGCCCGGGATTTGAGCGGGACGCGGTGGTAAGGGCAGCGAAGTGGATGGAGTAGATGGATGACTATATGCAATTTTGGACAGCGAAATCAGATCCCTATCTTGCTGTTTTTTTCATCCAGTTCAATTGATTTGATTTACGGTGTTCAATCTCTGCTGGGTGGCTTGGTACTAGGAGGGATCAGGGGTTCTTTGACATCGATGGATTGAATATTCGTGATTTATCTAGAGATGTCAATCGTTATCGTTGGAGTAAAGATATGAATTGTAGGGTTGATCGAGGAAGCTTGTTTAATTCGTTATGCAGTGGGATCACAGGGTTTCTCCAGCCATTCGAGGTGAAAGCCATGGCTCTACATAATGTTAACTGGTTCGAATAACCATGGCTCTGGGGTTATTGAATAACCATATTTAAAGCGTTCTACAGCGGGATCACGAGTTTTCTCCATCCAGTCGAGGTGGAGGTCCTGGCTCTACATGATGTTAAATTGGTCGAGTCTTTTTGTGTCCGATATGTGATCTTTTTGGTTCAGCGATATATTACTACTATATTTTCCACCGAATTGTGTTTGGATGGGACATTAGCAAAATTTGTTGTTGATTTCCCGGTTTAGGGGGTTCAGGTAGGGGTATTGTCCCATCGAATCTTGTCGTATGTTTTTCTCGGCATATAGATATCCTTGTTTGCGTAATAAAGTTGGATGTTTGTAAATAAAAAATAGATGTAACTATTTAAAAAAAAATTAATTAGCTGATTTTACCATCAACAAATAAATGAATATCTTACGGAAATTTGGTCAGTTATTCAATTTGCAAATCGTTTTAAAATGTATTTAATGTAAATAAAAAAATTTGAGGACAAAAAATTTATTTATATTTTTTTGAAAATAAACCGAATTTTATTTAATTAAATAGCAACAAACCCGACATCAAGCCGAACATCTGAAGCTACATATGGTGAGACAAACCCCTCACATTTCGTGAGCCACTTTGTTACAAGATCGACGTACAAAAGATAAAGATAAATGTAGTCTTGGAGTTGAGAGAATGTGCCTACAGTCGTGGATAATGCTTCTGAACATGTTTTTAGTTTGTTTCCTTTGCCGGACATGATCCACCACTCTAAGACAGTCAATTTCTAACTCCACCTCCAACCATCATTTTCTTTTTGTCTATGATAGAACCTCCCTGACACAATTTATATATATATAATCTTTCATTAAAATACGAAATTCAAAAATCAATTTTAAATTAATAATTATGACAATAGTGTTTGCAGTAAAAGGTACTGTATAATGTAAAAAGAAAGGTAACAACAACCGTAGATAACCACTAATTTTCATCAATCAACTTCACAAAAGAAAGTTCCAATCAATCACCATACACCCATCATATTCATATTAGTACAAAAAATAACAGGTGGAGGCCTAATAATGGATATGATTTTTTCTAACTTAATTGATTGATTTAATAATATGATTAGAGAACTCACTCAAAAAATTTCTTTCTAAAATAGGTTGACTTTTATTTTGTCTCGCCTTATATGTTTTCAACTATTTTAATTTTGTTAAATTACAAAATAATTAAAGTGTTCCTTTAACTTTTAACCAAATTAATGACTTGAAATATTCATAAAAAATATAGTTGAGTTTCATATTTTTTTAAAATGTTATATTTTGTGAAATTTTAAGGTTATTTGTTGTCAAAATTTTCTATTGAAATTCTTTTTTGAAAAGTTAAAATTCTAATGACAACTTTAACCTAACTTTTAACTACCAGATGACTTTTAAGTGTGACTAAATTTGGTGTTCTGTAACAATGACTCTCCCCTAGGCATGGCAACAACCGTTAAGGGACATGATAGCTCTGCAAATATCTTTCAAGTATTTAGAAGAATAAGGTCAAATGATTTCTCAAACTTATTAGCCTCTGAGGGAACGTATCAGATGTGTTTAGATCATGTGTCGTTTGCTATGATATATTATTGTTGATGGTCAATTTTTTTACCATTAGTGTCAAGGAAATAATTGTTGCCTATAACTTAACCAACGAACATTAATCATTCCACTGGCTATGAAACCCACATTGACTGTTAACCTCAAACAAATTGACTACTGACTTCTTATACTCAACACAAGTCCTTAAGTCTCGTTCGTTCAATTACGTAGCTGATGACATAGAACATCAACCTCAAACAAGTTGGGGCATGGTTCAATTTTTTAAGGTGGAACCAAATTTTATTAATTAAATAGCTACTAATTCGGCATCAAGTCGAACAACTGAAACTACAGATTGTGAGACAGAGCCCTCACCATAATCCTAGCTACTGTTAATTAAAACAAATTTAATTAATTCGTGAATCACGGTCAAATAAAAAAATACATGTTTCCTGTAACAATATTTTTATTTATTTTTAATCCTCGTTTCCTCTTTTATGTAATAATATTTTCATTTATTACTTATATAAATTCCTTACTCTTAATAAATTCGAAAAGAAACATGCAATAATTTAAGTGATTACACAGTACGTCACTAGGACAGGGATTGGCCAACAGCCATATTTTCACGTTCAATCAATTTTGATCACCTTTTCCGACATAAATTAATACATGTCTATATAGACCACAATATACTGTGGTCCAATAATTATTATTTATTCAAAAAAACTAAATGATTTGTTTTGGTTGATAAAATCATGCATATGGTGTACGAGACAAAAATATTTCTTCTGCAAATAACTTTTTAACGTTAAATCATTGAATCTTTATACATTATAATAATTAAACCTTAGTCCTCACTGCAAAAATATTTAATATAAAATGTGAAACATGCATGTGGACCATAATGTCAATTTCTTTTGTATTTCTAACTATTATATTTGATTCTCGTTTGATCTCATGAAAAATACTAATTAATTATTCTTTAAATTGATAAAGTGGACCTTTAGCATTTATGACAGTGATGTTTCTTGTGTTTTATTTAGTTGAAGTCCACATAACCCTCCATCGATATTATCTTAATTTGGTTGCCTAACATTCTTCCATTGAA
Organism: Geranium rotundifolium; assembly: GCA_963920655.1. Taxonomy (NCBI): domain Eukaryota; kingdom Viridiplantae; phylum Streptophyta; class Magnoliopsida; order Geraniales; family Geraniaceae; genus Geranium; species Geranium rotundifolium. The sequence continues at coordinate 4,015,613 of OY987315.1, read as the reverse complement.
ATTAGTTTCATTATAATTAACATCAAAGTTGCAGTACTAAGATTAGCACGCTCTAATTATTCTTTAATTATGTATACTAGGAATAAAGAATCAATACTTTTAGATCTATCGTGAACAAGATTCAAGGACATTTCATGAAAGTAGACAGTATTTTAAATACCCATTATAGACAAAAGTAAATGATGTTCGTGAAAAAGTAGGCAACATTTATTGATTCGAACCCTGGTTCTCTAAACATTTTATGCAAATAGGGAAAATTTATAGGCACTGCATTCAATTATGCGACTTCTTTATTTCACTTCCCTCGACTAACTTCTGTTGTTATTTACCATGAGAAACTATTTTTATGTTTTTCTATTCCTAACTAAATTAAATTTAAAAGGAAGGGATAATTTCAGATACAACCCCCTAAATTATATCAAATCTCACTCAACACCCCCTAAAATCATTATTCTCACTAGCACCCCCTTAAAATGGTCAAAAATCTCAGTTATCAAAAATTTATTGAAAAAGACAAAAATACCCCTCCCTCACCACTCCCTCACCATACCCTCTGTCTCTCCTCTCTCTCTCCACCGTCGCCGGCGAGCCTCCCTCCGGCCAATCCTCTCCCGCCGCGTGTCCACCGTTCTGACGATAATGGCGAAGATTGAGTTGATGGGGAGGGAGGCGAGGTTGAGGGTTTGGAGGGAGAAGGAGTTCAAGCTGAGGATGGAGGGGGCGGAGGAGGGGAGGCTGACGGTGGCGGCGGAGGTGTTCGAGGTGGCGCTAGGAGTGGCGGTGGTGGAGGGGTTTGGCAAGAGGGAGGCTCCCCGACGACGGTGAAGAGAGGGAGGAGAGACAGAGTGTATAATGAGGAAGAGGTGAGGGAGTAGTAAGGGAGAGGGGTATTTTTGTCTTTTTCAATAAATTTTAGACAACTGAGATTTTTGCCCATTTTAAGGGGGTGCTAGTGAGAATAATGGTTTTAGGGGGTGTTGTGTAAGATTTGGTATATTTTAGGGGATGGTATCTGGAATTATCCGGAATTATTGCTCTGAGTGCGATTTGTGTCCTTTACCAGAACAGAGAGAGAGAGGCAAAACAGGCGACGATTCAAGGGTTTTTAACGGCTAGCCATGGCGGAAGACAGCAATCGGCGTAGCAAGCCGATGACGTAGCGGATCTGGGGGAAAGATGGAGGGGAATCCGGTTGGAGGAGGAAGGCGAAGAGCTATGTCTGGGAGAGTGGGAAGAGGCCGATGAATCAGAGAGAGCAAGGTTGTGTATGGTGGGAAGGTTCCTCAATGATAGGGTAATTGAGCTGGAGGGGATGAAGGCCATATGGCTCTGATGTGGAGGCCGGTGGGAGGAATGAAGGTACGTACAATTGGGGCAAACCTTTTCGTTTTCCAATTCTTCAAACAGGAGGATTTGGAGAAAGTTAAGGAGGGAGGCCCTTGGGCTCATAATCGAATGACTCTTTTGCTTGAAGACCTCAAGGCCACGGTTCTTCCCTCATATGTCAAATTCCTCAGTATTCCTCTAAAGATTCAGATTCACCAATTACCAGAGTTGTTCAAAACGAAAAGGGCTGTAAGCCGAATTGGGGCACTACTGGGGGAAGTAATTGCAATCGACCCTGCAAATTTTAAAGGGGAATGGAAGGAGTTCATGAAGGTAAGGGTGATTTTGCCGCTTGAAAAACCGCTCTGCAAGAGGGTCAGGGTGGCAGGGGGTGTGAGAGAGGGAGTTTTTTGGGCAGAATTCTTATATGAGAAGGTGCCATCCTACTGCTTCTCTTGCGGACTGACGGGTCATGTAGATAAGCAATGCCCAGGAGGAGAATTAGAACAGGAAGACAAGTCATATGGATTATGGCTGAGGGCGGGGCCGAGAAACTACAGGCTGGCAGAAGGGAGAAAGTATTTGAACAGAACAACGGGAGAGGTTTCATGCTCGACAACCTCTAACCATAGTAACAGAATGGGGAGGATCGGGGGTGGGGAGATGGTGCCATTTGGAGAATCTGAGAATCAGGGGGAGGGAGGAAGGAGTAGGAGTGATAAAGGAAAGGAAGTGATACTAACCTTTGGAACATCAAAAAGGATGAGGGTAGAGATGGGTGACGGGAACCGGGGTGAGAAGGGTAAGGGAAAGGAAAAAAGGATTACTGTTATTGCTTGGGGCGGGTTCTCCACCGGGGACTCCCCCAGGTGAATAAGTACATTATTGTGGAACTGTCGAGGTCTCATGTCGCCTCGAACAGTGGAATTTCTTATCGGTTGCGTGAACCGAAATAGACCCAGTTTTGTCTTTTTGACGGAAACAATTTGCGAGAAATCTAGAACATATTATATCCGTAGGATGCTCGGTTTTGAAGGTTGTATGGCTATAGAACCAGTAGGCAGAAGAGGAGGGATTGCGCTTTAGTGGAGGGATAAGGAGGATGTGGAGATTCTCAGCCTGTCTGACAAGCATATAGATGCGGTGATCTCGGTGGGAGGGGTTAGTAAATATCGAATGAAGGGAGTTTATGGTGAAGCAAATAGAAGTCTCCGACACAGAACATGAAACCTTATGCGGGAGCTGGCGGGAAGAAATGCATTTTCTTGGTGCCTTCTCGGAGATTTAAATAATATCACATCCCAAGGCGATCTCCGGGGAGGCGTGAGCTACCCAAATTATCTTATTTCGGGCTTCAACTCCACCCTTGCAGATTCCGGTCTAGATGATCTTCCCTTGTCGGGCCACAGTTTCACTTGGGAAAGGGGGAGAGGTACCAATGCTTGGGTAGAAGCTCGGTTGGATATGGTCCTCGTATCAAATAGTTGGCGAGAGAAATTTCCAGCCGCGAAGGTGAAACATTTGGGGTACTCCACATCAGACCACGCTGTTATGCTCCTAGAACCGGGTGTCAGAATCAAACCGAGATTAGAAAGAAGATTCAGGTTTGAAAATTGGTGGCTGAAATTGGAGAACTTTTCTGAGATGGTTCGACAGGTATGGGAAACCACTGTGGACAACTCGATATCGCAAAGGCTTCGGTCCCTAGCTGAGCATTTAAAAGTGTGGGGTCGAGTAGAGGGTCGGGAGCTCGATTGTTAAATATCAGCCCTACAAACTGAGGTAGCCACTCTTTTTTCTCGCAGAGACACACAAAATATCTCTTGTTGTGGAGATAAGGCTGCAAAATTAGGAGAAGCCTTGGAAAAGAAAGAAATAGCATGAAAGCAAGGCTCGAAACAGCTTTGACTTATGGAAGGGGATCCCGGCGGAGGAGATCGAACTTCATTGATAAACTTCAGGACTCCTCGGGGACGTGGTATGGATGGGAGTTGGGACTTGCAGAGCTTATATCTGGCTATTTTAACAACATATATACATCGGGAGGTGGAGAGGCTGATAGAGTTCTTGATTTATTTGAACCGATGGTGACTGAGGAGGAGAACGCTTTGCTAATCAGGGATATTTCCGATGCGGAGGTAAAAGAAGCGGTGTTCAGTATGGAGCCTGCGAAGGCCCCGGGCCTGGACGACTTTACTACAGGCTCTTTCCAGGGCTGTTGGGAGGTGCTCATGGATGACTTGATCAAGATGGTCCAAAATTTCATTGACACAGGGCAGTTCGAACCAAGCCTCAATAACACTACACTGGTATTAATTCTGAAAACAAAGGTTCCCGCAAGTCTATCTCATTTGCGACCCATCGCACTCTGCAACACTACATACAAAATTATCTCGAAAGTGATGTCAAATAGGCTCCGTCCCATGCTCCCTAGGCTGATTTCAAAGTCCCAAAGCGCGTTTATCAAAGGTAAACTCATATCAGACAACATTCTAGTTGCTTTTGAAATGCTTCACCACTTGCGCAAGAAGGTAAAAGGGAAGACGGGACAGATGGCTTTGAAGGCAGACATGTCAAAAGCTTATGATAGGATGGAGTGGAGCTATGTCCTGGGAATACTGAGTCGAATGGGTTTCAGTCTCCGCTGGGCCAATCTCATCAACTGGTGCATCTACTTAGTCTCCTTCGAGGTTGCTTCTAGTGGAAGAATTATTGATCTGGAGCAACCTTCGAGAGGGCTCAGGCAAGGGGATCCTCTATCCCCCTTCCTCTTTATACTATGCGCTGAAGGGTTATCGAGGTTGATTGATGAGTAAACAAGACAAGACCGTATTAGGGGATGCTCAATCTCCCTGGGAGGGCCGAGAGTCTCTCACTTATTGTTCGCCGATGATAGTTATATGTTTTGCGGAGCAACGGTGGAAGCAACAGTAGGTATGAGAGAGATTTTTTCTATTTACAATGAAGCCTTCGGTCAAATGCTCAACCCGTTAAAGTCTACGATGCAGTTCAACCCATGTACCCCTCCCGCTATTAGGGTTGAAATTCGACATATTCTTCATTTCCGTGAAGAAGATGATCCAACGATGTACTTAGGCATTCTCAATATGATTGGACAAAATAGAAGAAGAGGCTTTGCTTACCTCCTGGACCGCATCAGAGATCGTATTGGCCGGTGGAATGAAAGTTTGTTTTCTAAGGCTGGGCAAGAAGTACTCATTAAAGTTATTTTACAAGTTGTGCCCACTTATTCGTTAAATGTGTTTTTACTGCCCGAAGGAACTCTCAATGACATTAAGAGAATGTTAGCTCGGTATTGGTGGACAGGGAAGGCAGATGGTAAAGGTATAATATGGAAAAAATGGGACTCACTTTGCTCACACAAAGAATCTGGCGGTTTGGGCTTCTTACGTTTGAAAGAGTTCAACACTGCCCTTCTAGCAAAGCAAGGTTGGAGATTCCTCTCTAACCCGACTTCCCTATCTTCTAGATTGTTCAAGGCTCGTTATTTTCCAAGTGGGACCTTCTTATCGGCCTCCCTTGGAGCAAACCCAAGCTATGTTTGGTGGAGTTTGCTAGAAGCTCAGGAACTGCTCATGCGAGGTTGTCATATGATAATCGGTCCGGGCCAGATTGAGATAGCAGAATTACAAAGGCTATCTAACCCTCCGGTGCCATCTGACCTGCCGGACCACATGGCCTCCATCCAGGTGAGGAACTTTTTTCTAAACGGGGGAAGAACGTGGAACCAAAGCTTAATAAGGGCATGCTTCGATCCAAACTTTAGCTCCAAATTTATGGCAATGCCTATTGGCCTATCGCTGAGTTCAGACCAATGGTATTGGAAGGAAGATTTTTCTGGGGAGTTTTCGGTTAAATCAACATATCGGTTTATGCTAAGAACAGGAGGTATATGGTCACAACAACATCACCTAAGTTGCTAGAAGAAGGTTTGGAGCCTCGGGGTTCCTCTGCGGGTTTCTCTTTTCCTATGGCGGTGCCTATCAGGTTGTCTCCTGACTCGAACTTGCATGGCTCGACGGGGAGTGTTGCTGGTTACAAGATTTCCGTTCTGTGGAACAGATGAGGAAACAGAGACCCGTCTTTTGACCACTTGCCCAGCTCTATATAGTGTTAGAGCTTCGATAGGTATGGGGTCAGGCAATGATGAACCTTTAATCAATAATTTCATGACTCTGTGTGACTCTTGGAAATGATGAAAGAGTAAGCAAAGTCATTTTGTTGTGGTGGTGGATTTGGAAGGCCATGAATGACATGGTTTGGAGAAATAAAGGAACGGCGACTGAAACCACCATAATTATGGCTGAAAAATCCAGACGCGAGTGGGTAGTAATGAAGGAATTTTTTAGGGTTCCAAACATTTAAATTCAAGCCCATAAAAGAAATTAACCTCAAAAGTCCATATTTAATAAGAATCTTACTAGATCATTAATTGATCATGAGATCTAGGCTAGAATAATAATTCATAAATTACGTTGAATCGAAATCTCTTTGTCACTAAATTAGATTCAGTGACCTCTAAAGAACATCCACACAGAAAGAGCAATCTGAAGATACTCACAACGATTCTTGCTAGAAGATCAAAGCAAGAAAAACGGGAAGGAGAGAGGAAGAGGGCCAATTCGGCCAAGAGAGAGAGAGAGAGGGGATGGCTAGGGTTTTTGGAAAAAAATTCTTATGATTAAAATCTAAAAATTTCTCTTTTATATTTCTATTTAAGAAATAATTAATTAAAAGCCTTAATGAGCTTCAAGTCCAAAGTTTATTAATTAATTAATTAGAGAAGCCCATTATGGCTTAGCCCAATCTAGCTAGGCCATGTTTAGCTAAATTAATTAAATCTATTTATTTAGATCCTAAACCAAAATCGGTCTAATCCGGTTTAATCCAAAACCGGAATTTATCTCTCTCATGATTCCTCTATATGATTCCTCCCGTTTTTCTAAAACTTTAGTGTGTGACCCTCTAGGCTCACGACACGTTGGCGGACTGGTAAAATTACCATTTTACTCTTTCCATCATGAGTGGCCTCTAGCAAGACATCATGATTACCCAATGCTTGTGATTATTGAGATTTAGACTTAACATTTTCGTACATGAATCTATCCTTTTATCCTCCTGATATCTTGACAACCACGAGGCATAGACAAGTCATCATCGTTCAATCGTCCTGTTTCTTGATCTGAGTTAACTGAATTGTAACTGATACTCCGTATTGACTGCATGGTCATGCTATTGTATTTCAGTTGTACTATCAAGTGGCCTAAATAGATATCTGTTCATACGTCTGTATGAGGGATAAATCCTTCATCGATCTATTGAGTCAACTCATGTGACTCGTGATCGAGCCAATCACAGTCGTTATTGTAACCCTTTTACAGGAAACGTTAGACTGAGTCAAACTTGTCACTCATCACATAGTGACCTCAAAGATCCTTCCGTCTGAGGATGTGATTTCACGTACCAACATATGAGTATGATCAGTAGAGCGTGATCATTTAGAGTTAGACTCATACCGATCGCTTCTTATGAAGCTATTCTGATTGGGGACAGCTTAAGCAAGATTTATCTAATTTTTAGATATACTATTATGTGTTGACACGTAAATGATATAAATCAAATCATACTTAAGGTATTACTACAACCCTTAGTAATATAAATGCCGATTTTATTTCAACTAATAATCTCATTACATGAATAGATTGAAAATACATTGTGTTAGGGCACAAAATCCCAACAAGTAAACCATTCGTCGATTATCAGAAATGGCAATAGAAGTGCTTTGCAACAACAGCCATGGACAACCCCGGAGTTGGGTTGGATAAAAATTAATACGGACGGGGTTGTTCTTCCCAATGAAGAGTATGCGAGGCTAGGAATAGTTATCCAGAATGATGCTGGCGGTGCTTGGGAGCCAAGAGTGTACCAACTCAAGGAGTATCAAACCCAACAATGATGGAGGCTTTTTCTTTATTGCAAGGTATCAAATGGGCAAGGGAAAGGAGATGCGGGAACGTAATTTTCGAGATGGACAACAAGACTCTCATAACTTGTCTCTAAGAAAAATATAAAATGATTTCTCCTATAGGTATTTTTCTCCAAAATTGTATTTGCATCCTTAAAACCTTATGTAATTTTCGTTTCTCTTTTGTAAAGCGATCAGGAAATTATGTGGCGTATTTATTAGCGCCCGCAGCCCGAAGGGGCTCTGATCGGGAGTTCTCACCGAATATGTTACCGGTGGAGCTTCGTAACGCTTTTTATGTAGACCAAGCTTCAACATAATAAAGCTGTCTATTTTCTCAAAATAAAACTAAGTTAAATTTGATATAAAAGGTTCATATTACCCCTTTTAACCTCATCGTCTTCCTCAGTCACCAAGTCTGTCGATTTCCAACCTCTAAATCTGGAAGGGACTCCGACATCGAGGCCCATAAAAAGTGTGACCTTGCTAGTGAGGACGGGATAAAGATCGTCGTCGGCGAAGCCCCAACCCCTTCCAAGATTGTCGTCGTCGAAGCCCCAACCCCATCCACGACTGTCGCCGCCAATGTTGTCGTCTATTTGGCCGCCCCCACCTCTTCTGAAATGAAACATCTGCAATCCCAAATTTGGTTTTGAACATATGCAAATCCTAAGTTCTTCTCCAACATAAATCCATCGGAACTGCATCATTATACTTGGAGAATAAGGTCGTCGTCGATCACAGCAACAACACAATAAGTTTTTCCAATACAGTGGTACTTTTAGTTTTTTTTTTAAAAAAAAATTTAACCTTAACAATTTATTTTTTCGGTCAATTTTAACAAATTTAGTATACAATGAAACATAAAATAGTTTCTTATAATGAATTGAAACAAAATTAGCTAATGATAGTGAAGTAAAAAAGTTGCACAGTTAAAAGCTGTGATCAAAATTTTTTCCATACAAACAACGTTAACTAAATAATACAATACGTATAAGATTTTGATGGGATGACTTGACTAGATAATAATTTGTGTCCTGAATTTATAAACGTTTCGATAAAATATCTGTTTTGAAATAAATATCGGAAGATCTCTAATTAAAAAGTGACACGTGTCATTAAAATTACCAAATGGGACAATGCATGGGAATTGCATTGTCCAAATGGGTCGGAGATGAACTTATGAGAAATAGAGATGGTGATACTGATTGTGGCATTTCAGCACATGGTGGTGGATCCATATAGTCACTGTGACTACAGCTCTCATGAATATGACTCCATTTGAGGTTGTATGATTCAATGGCCTACCATTTTGGTGGAGCAATATCATATATACATGATCAACACTTGTACAATTGTACAAAAAAAACTTCATTTTTGCTGCTTTTCCAAGTGCCCAATACATCGCCTACAACTAATTAGTATGTGCCACTATATTTGAAGATGAATTACTAGGATTGTCAAAGGAATATGCTTAGACGTTTATGTATAATATTATATTTGTTTTAGAACGAATAAAGTGATTTTGCTTGATTCTTTATCCCGCTCAACAATATAGCTCGGTCAATAATATAGTTATGTTTAACAATATAGCTCGGTCGATAATATAATTACGTAAAAACAGAATTTACTGTCTTCTACCCAATAAACAGAAATTTTTATATAAGATTTCTTAGAGATATTAATATTATGAGATGATAATGTAAATTGGTAATCCAAATAGTGAGCTTAAATGTATAATAGATTTTAAATTTGATAAGTTGTTGGATTCATGAACCAATCCAATGTTACCATAACATATGAATAGAATTCAGTACTTGATCACTTAGACTATTACAAAAGTGAAGAACTAAGGGCATCTCGAATGGAGTAAGTTATATATCCCAAGTCAAGTGGAGCATATACAATAGTTATAGGATATTTATAGCCTAGTTAAAATGACAAAATAATAGTTTTATGACACTTTTGTTTAGATACAGTGTTGTATATTTTGATAATGGCAAGAAAGTGTCGGTGAACTGTATATTTAATATAAAATGTATGTAATTTAAAAAATGACGAAAATGTCCTTAGACTTATAATTAGTTTGTTTACAAAAATAAAATAATTTTTTTTCTACTTTTATCTTCTAAATAAAATTTGTATCATCATACTTCTATATTTATTTTTTATTGAATTTATGTTTAATTTAAAAATATATACATTTTTACGAACATGTCATTTAAATTCAAGATTTCACATATTTGAATGTGAGCTACTTACCACTTGTCCGCTTTATATATATATATATATATATATATATATATATATATATATATATATATATATATATATATATGCACTCCAATAGAAATTGTTGATTAGGTACAAATATAGGAATAAATTACATCCATTGGATGTAATCAATTAATGATTTAGATTCTTCTATGATTTCATTAATTAAAAATCAATTAAATCAATGAAAAGGGTATGATAGTCATTATGTTTGATTATGATAATCAATGATATGCATTAAAGTAGGAAATTGAAAAATAAATTAGCACGCTTTAAAGGAATTTGAATTTGAAATAAATATTAAGAAAATCTTACCAAAAATCAAGGAGAAGTGTCTAAATTCAAAGTCTGCTATTTAATGACACATGTAAATAAGTGAAGATGAAAACATGAAATGCTAACAATAAAATGTCAAAATGAAATCATGAGATCATGTGATTATGTGCAAAATGGAATCAGGGACACATTTGAATCAACTTAAGAATGAAAATAGAATATTAGGTGCAAATGGAATCAATTTGCACATAATTTCATGATTTAAAATGTTAATGTCATGATTCCATTTTGCACAACATCACACAATTCCATAATTTCATTGCATTCATAATCGATTCAAATAATTCCTTAATTCCATTTTGCACAAAATCAAATAATTCAATGATTCCATTTTGTACACTGACTACTATATGGTGTTGACCACGCAAATCAAATAATAAGACATGATTTAGTACACTATGACTACCATACCCTATAGTCTAAGAACATAATGTTGACTGCGAACATGTACGTGAAGTGATTTACTCTAACAGAGCATGGAAAATTAACATCGTTAAGCAATATTGGGATCACGGAAACATAAAATGAAAAATGTTTGGAACATGAATTATCTAAACATGAAGTAATCATCGAATTATGTAAGTAATTACATATCTTATGTTTTCGAAATCATGTAAGCAATTGCATATCGTGAAATTGAATAATGAAAATAGGCACTGTCGATTATATCAAGATGGAATTATGGAAACATTAATTATGAAATTATGGAAATATAATTCCGTGGGAAACATGGAAAATGTTATGTATATATGAAAAACATGAAAAATGTCGTGTAAGCATTAATAATGAAATCATGATAATATTGAGTAATTCAAACATTGAACATGGCATTCAGATACTAAGAAACCAAGAACATCAACCATGATTGCACAAAAAAAAAGTGTTCGAAGCAAAGAAACGCAACGAGGAAGAGTTTGTTCATAATCCAAAAATCGGAACACAATCAAACGACTGTTTACGATAAAATCAATCAACATTCATAACCCAAAACTCACTTACAACTCAACAAAAACCACAAAAGGAATCAAAACAGTTGTAGCCTTTATTTTCAGTATTCGGCGAGCTCAAAATCATTGTCGATTTCTCTTTTGTTGGAGTCATTCACGAAGATCGACAGAAAATTGTGCAGACTGAAACGATGAAGCGGACGTGAATGTGTGATGAACAATGAACCAAAATCACGAGCCTCTGAGATTGGAGGTTATCGAGGCAGACAAATAAGGGCAAGCGAAATTGGAGGTTGAAAACGATTCGATGATTCAAGCCGAAAGGTATGCTTAGGGTTCGATATTTTGTGGATAAAGGGAAAGAAGAAATTATGGCGAGATTGAGCGATAATCAAGAGAAAGATATGATTTGAATAGGAGATTCAAATTTTTGTGAATGTCAAATGACAAATGAACCCCTAATAAAGTCAATTCGTGAGTTATTAGGCATACAAATTAATGGAAATTACTGCTGATGCCATTACTAATTTAGTTTCATTTCAAGCATTGATTTTCAGACCATGTGGCATATATGTATTCTTATATTTATATATGAATATAACATTTGTAGCCGAATTGATCCCTATATATATATATATTACATTCATGTTATATTATTAAAAGATACTGTATATTAACTTAATTTGTATATATTAAAATAAGTACATATCATCAAAATACTAAACTTTACTTATGTTCAAATTAATGAAAGCCACCGACATGTTTGTTGTGACATAAGGTTGGTGAAAAATGAGTGATTCTCATGTCACACAATATATAAGAGATTAGACAATTTGATGTAATATTAAATTCCATGGGCTACAATGTGTACAAAATAATTCTCAACGTGCCACAATATGTCGAATACGCTAAGCCATTCAAATGTACACACGTTTATTTAATTATTTGTACGGTGAAGGATAAGAACACCAGAACCAACCACGTATATGTGAATGAGATTCACGATCTTATTTTAAAATTATGAATCACCCTTCAAATTATAATATAAAAATACTTTTTGTCACATTTATGTTTTTATAACAACATTGTAATTTTTAAAATAATTCAGGTCAATATTGTTAAATATTAATTGTTTTCTTTAAATGTATTTTAAGATACTTTTAGGTAGGGTGGGCACTTTTTACCCAAAACCGAAATCGAACCAAAATCCAAACCAGATTCGAACTGAAAAAACTGAGAACCGTGGGTATCGGATTGGATTTGGGTCTGAAAATTAGGAACCGAATCAATTCGGTTCTGGTTCTAAGAGTGTAGAACCACTAATTAATTGGTTCAGAACCGAACCGATTTGGGGGTTTTAACTAGTATTTTTTGTATTTTAATTTTATGTTTTAGCCTAACAAGAGTTTAATTGTGTATAATTTTCACCTTAAATTAAACAATTGATAGAAAGAAGAGAGGAATTTATTCCTCTGATGTCATGATAGAAATAAGAGAGAGATTTATTATTGATGTGTGTATTGTGAATTACAAGAGACCTCTATTTATAGAGGTAATATGAATAGAATAGGAAACCCTAATACATGTGAGAAAAGGAAATATAAATATAGGAAACCTAATATAATCTAACAGCCCCCCTCAAACTCAATGCGGTGAAATAAGAATTGAGTTTGAAGCTAGATAATATTGAGTTGCGGCAGGGTTGCGGCTGCTAAGGATGATGTCAAGATGATGCGACGAGGATTGAGGATGGAGGATGCGCGCCGATATTTGATGTCTGATGTCTGATGCATGTTGGCTGATGGCGAGATGACAATGACTGATGGCATATAGATGATGTCTGATGTCTGATGCCCGATGATGCCTGATGCCTGCTGGCTGATGGCGAGATGACATCGGCTGATGGCATATAGATGATGCCTGATGTCTGATGCCCAATGATGCCTGATGCCTGCTGGCTGATGGCGAGATGGCAGCTGCCCGATGATTGCCAGATGCCTGATGGCTGATGGCGAGATAGCAGCTGCCCGATGATTGTCAAATGCTTGATGCTTGATCAAGTGTGGGTTGATTCGAGCAAGAGGGTAGAGAAAGAGTAGGGATTGAGAGATTGAGATTGATTGAGTTACGGGATCGAAGTGGTGGAATCAAGATCAATTGATGACGAAGAAACGAGATTGTGCGAGAAAAATTAATAAGGTAAAGTGAAAAGAAGAATCAATTGGTTTGAGAAAAAAATTAACATAATAAGGGAAAAGACAAAAAAAGGAGTAGAGACGGTGTTTGAACTTGGTAGAGGAGATTCGAGATTGTCGAGTTGTTGATGTGTGTACGGTGGTGCGAGAATGCGAGATTGGTTTTGAGATTGCGAGATTGATTGTGAAATTGTCGAGTTGATTGTTTGCGGAAGCGAGAGGCTAGAGATTGAGATTGAATTGTCTCGCCCACCCGTCAGAATCACGAATCATTGACGAGTGGGCAAAGCGATAAATTCATAGAGATTTGACCAATGATCGATTATGGCTCTGATACCATGATAGAAAGAAGAGAGGGATTTATTCCTCTGATACAATGATAGAAATAAGAGAGAGATTTATTATTGATGTGTGTATTGTGAATTACAAGAGACCTCTATTTATAGAGGTAATATGAATAGAATAGGAAACCCTAATACGTGTGAGAAAAGGAAATATAAATATAGGAAACCTAATATAATCTAACAACAATGTATAAATATCACGTTAATTGAATCTAATTAGGCAAAACTATATAATATATCAGAGAACCGGGCCCTTAATTTCACTATTGATCATTCAATTGGGTCTAATTGGGTAGAACTAGGAACCGAACCGTAGAACTGCGCCCAAAACTGGACCGATACCCACTTATTGGGTCCGGATTTAGGTCTCCAAAATGAAGAACCGATTGATTGGGTCTGGTTAATTCTGGCCGGTTCGGTCAGGTTCCGGAACCCCGCCCAACCCTACTTTTAGTTTATTAATTTTAAGTGATGATATAGAAGTTTTTTTCCCAATTCTATATTCAATATATGTATACTAGGTATATCAATGTGCTAGAATCTATTATACATTTATAGTCGTAAATAAAAAAATTAGAGTCGTTCTCGTCCATTTTCTGAGTAACCAAACAAATCAAACATTTAAACAAAGAAGCAATAAAATTAACTTTTGTAGAAGAGAAGTCGAGCAAAGATTCATAAACTGAAAAATGTCACATGAAGAGAAAATGCAATTTTGAACATTGGTAAAAAATCATGACATGAAGAGTGTCGTATATGGAACCTCCATTATTTCCTCATGAGAAGCAACATAACATATTAGATCGTGTAATCAAATTAATCAAAAAAAACTATCGGTTGGTTAATGAATCGGGTCTTAAATAATGATGTGATTAATGTGTATTGAAATTAGTTTAAGAAAATAATTGTAATCCAACAAAATTTTAATTAATATTAAATTTACTTGTTATTATCGTTAGGTATTCAAATTAGTTTAGGAAAAGAATTGTAATCCAACAAAATCTTAATTTATATTAAATTTTTTTTTTCTAATCCAACAAAATTTTAATGTATGTTAAATTTGTTTGTTGAAATTAAAAAATAATTTAAATACGGAATTCTATAAAATAGAATAATACTCACTCTATTGAAAGGAGACGTCATGTGACACATGTGAGAATTTTCCTTTTATATAAATATATTGATTATAGACAAATATATATAATATTATCCAAATTTCCTATTTATATATCTTCCACACATGCCATATTCATGCGGTGCCAATCACAAATTTATCAACAACTACAATATCTTTCAAGAAACATCACGATCTCTCGTGAATTCAAGAAACAAATTATTGTCTTCTGCTCTTCATTTGAGGTTAGGATTGAGCAAAGATCGATATCAACTAATACACCGTTTTACTGCATTGACCGTTCAAGTAAATACGGTGTGTTGCCTTTATAAATTTTATGGCAGCCCACAAAAAGTGTGCGCGACTATTAATGTTTAGAAAATTCTACATAACATCTCCTAACTATGGTCGAATTTCACGTAATTCTCAATAACTTCAAAATCAATCTGTATAGTCACTTAAATTTGAAAATGTTCACTTTACCTTTTTCCATTAATTTTATTGAAATTCTGTTAACTTTTTATGATATATCGAAAATACCCTTATATTAAAAAATCAAAATAAACAAAAATGATTTTGAACTTTGTTTCTATAATGTTTTCGTTGTAGAAAATATAGAATAAAATTTTGTTGGTAATAAAAATAGTATTAATTTCTTTTATAAAAAAATTATTTTTAAACATCGTTTTTATTTTTATAATTTTCTATAAAAATTTATTTTCTTAAAAAAATTAATACTGAAATATTTTTTTATTCTTTGTTTTTGTAAAAAAGTAAGAAAACAAAATTCACAATCATTTTTATTCATTTTAAATTAATTTTTTAATGTGAGGGTATTTTTGTCATTTCGCAAAAAGAGATAACAATTATTTCAAAAAAGTTAACTGAAATGGGTTAAGTGAAACTTTTTCAAATTTGGAGAACCCCACAAGTTGATTTTAAAGTTAATGGGAGTTATGTGAAACTCATCCATAATTAATAGGGGTTATGTGAAATTTTCCCTTAATGTTTTTAAGGACAGGACACATGTAGTGTACTCGACCCTTAATATTAGAATAAGTGTGAGATAGATGAATACTTATTATTAATTAGTTCAAATATAAATTAAAGTGCTTAACCAATTAGCCAATTATGTAATTGTATGACACCGTTTAATAGATGCAATGAGATGAATTGTGGTAGTATAAGCTAGTAAGCAGTTGCACTTAGTTAAGAAGATGGTAACCAATGTGTATTTGGTCTTAAATAAATAAAGAAAAATTATACGTAGTCACACTCAACTATGACCAAATTTCACTTAGTTATCCCCATATACAAAAGTGGACACCTAGCTCACCGAGAGATTCGAAATGGACAGATGACCCAACATTTGGATGGATATGTTAAATGTTAAAGATGAAAAGATGAAAATGCCTCTAGTCATATTCCAAATTTTCAAATCATGTCATTTTTTGGTTTGAATTTTGAGGGGGGTTGGTTGGTTGGGTAGCTCCCCAAGCCGTTGTTCGTGGTACTGAAGCCTAGAACTCAACCTCATGGACTGGCTTGGGACCTTCTTCGGCTTCCAAAGGGATATCATCAAGAACCAGAGGGAACACCTCTTCCTTCACATTTTTTGCTTTGAGTGTCTGTGAGCTACTTTTATCTCAAGTGACGACCACGGCGAACCTTTGGACAGCGGCCAGGAGGGCGAGGCAAGCCGGTGAGAGTTCTCCGGGTGACTCTAAAACCCAAACAACCCCCCTCCCTCTAAAATCCAAATATAGCATGATTTGAAAATTTGAAGTCTGACTAAGGATATTTTCGTATTTTTACTTTAACATTTAACAAATTCCATTTAAATGTTGGATCATCTGTTCATTTCGAATTTTTTTATGAGCTAAGTATCACATTTGTATATGGGGATGATTAAGTGAAATTTGGTTATAATTAATGCGGTTACGTGTAGTTTTCAAAAATAAATTGGGTTGAGAAGATTATTATGCATCTGACATAGATGTGTAGCTGCAACTACAAGTATACAAACCACAGTTTTCCACTACTTTAGACAATTTTCAATTTAGTTTGATTGGTATATATATTTTTGTTTTTGTTTTTATTTATTCTTTCAAATATGGTATTGTATTCTGGTTTTATCTCTATACAGTTTCGATCCAACATAGTTTTCAAAATTACGTAAAATTATTCTAATTTGACACAACAACAACTAAATCATAAGAAAGTGGAATTTAAAGGGATAAAAGTATAGGGGTTATATGGAAAATGGAATGAGAATAATTTGAACAAAACAATTCAAAAATTAAACTAAAAAATGTATGTTTTGACCCAAGAGGCCCAATCCAAATAGAGTTGGGCCAGTGTACCCTAAAAAGGGCCTAGCCCATTTATAATCTCCCTATTATGGACTCAAAAGGGTTGAATGTTTGATGAATCCAACTAAGAGTTTCTTCAATTGCATCAGTATTTCAATGTCCTCCATATGTCTATGCATGTCATGTCGGTTAGTTCGAATCTTATGTTTTACATAATATAAAATAAATAAAAAAATTTATGCAGGCAATCAGTTCATATCAATTCATAACACGAAAGAAAGACGATTGTGTTGTTTGTTAATAGTACAAATGTGTTATGAATTATATTTTTTTTTTGCAAAATGTGTTTATTTGTTTGTGAAAATAATGAAATTGTCTTTAAAATTAATAATAATTTTTTAGAAATAAATATATTTTTCGTAAATTCGAGTAATTTGTTCGAACCCAAATCATAAACAAAGATAAGAATAATCTTTCTAAAAAACACATTTTTATTTGAAAGATTGAAAATCAGTTTTGGATCCGTTTCCTTCCGGTCCGCTTAAATATTAAATACTAGGATCCATTTTTAGAGGTCAATTTCAATTTCAAATACATTTTTGTCATTACCAAACAAAACAACACTTTCTTGCAAAAATAATGCACTTTTTTTAAGGTAAAAATAACATGCTTAAGAGGACACAATTTTGCCATTTTCTCAAAATTAAATTTAAAATTTAGTAAACTATTATTTTGATTTCCGAGTGAGATATAAAGTGTAGTTAACAGTCTGGTTATGTTACGTGACTCCTCCATAGGTTCTTGAATCAAATCATGTATAATAAAAAAGGTTTTGCTTCAAGCTTATTCTCTCAACCAGTTCTTTCACTTTCACTGACCATCTTCTTCCTCTCCTCTTCAACCTTCTCTGCACATTTTCTTCAGCTTGTTAATCGACTGAGCCACGACAAGTTCACGAGAGAACTCTGGGGATGATCTCTACCATCTTGCGGTCACAACCTCTGGCAAGCAACAATATATCTTCTGCAGAATGAAACTAGCAGTTCAAAGCTTTTGTATAAATTTTGGGTTATGCACCAAAAACAAAATGACCAAATAGCAAATGACACGAGTGAGAAGCTTTGTATTGCAATCTACTAGAAATTTCCATCATCGTCAGCATCAACTTGTGTGCGGTTGTGGACACGAGATTGAGCAAAAGGCGAGAAGAAGAAAAATTCTGCCTATGAACATACATTGCATTACTATCTATTCCCATGTAGGCAAGGACCCTTATGTGAATGCAACACATCAACAAAAAGACACTGAGCCGTCCACATCACCAACTCTAACCGACTTATCTTCCGGATAAAATCATTGCACGATCCTTTATCATCAGTTAGACACTTTCATGGACACCCAAGTGATTTTGGTTCCAAGGCTTCGACGTCCTTGAGCCAAAAACCCAGGATCTTCCAAAGTTGAGGACATGTCCATGTCTACGCTAAGGTCGAATATCAAAGCTGAGTCCCTATAGAAATTCCATTTTGCTCCTTTGTGTACAACAATGATGTAAAAGAAAACGAAATCTTTTTCTTTGTAGGGAATCCAAAGAAGGCCAGCTACTGCAAGTTGCATACTTAAAGACAAAACGATTCTCTATGATCTAATGGCTAGTTGGAAAGATATAGATGACATTGGACATCGTTTTCATGCCAACTTGAGAATAAAAACAAAGGAGAAAGTATATCACACTCGTGATGGAGACATAAAAACTTACTTCAATTGCTCGAGCTAAAAAGTAAACCATATTGGATTGGGATAATGTTCAAATTCAAAGACTATCAAAAGGAGCGTTTTTTACCAATCATCAAACGAGTAATAGTAAAAAGTAGCAGTAATAGTAACTCCATATGTCAAAATGAAATAAAAATGTTGCAGTAAAGTAACAAAGCACCGAAGAACATACCAGTAAGTAAGACTCCATTGCTCTTGTCTTTGGAGTAAATAACTTGTAGAGGCAGCATTTGTTTCCTGAGAAAGTCATAGAGAAGACGATTAGGTGACAGAAAATTGGAGGTATGGTCCATGAAGATAAACGCTGTATTAAATAATGACGAAACATTCAGTAAGTTTGAACCACACATAATTTGGAGTTAATATACCACGTAACATTGTTCAGACAAACATTAACACCAACAAGTACAACAGAACAACAGAAGCTCATAGTCAACACATTGGCTTGAAAACAAGCCCCACAACAAGCCATGTGGTTTCATTTCATGAACATATAGTGTACAGATTCATGGTATTCAAACACCACCAGACAGTTGAGTCACTTTAATGTTTTCATGCAGAGACCTCGAGAAATAGATGAAACACTGGATATACAATATACTGTTTTCCAATAGTGATAACATTTATAATATAACAACGAGTTTTCAAGTCAAATCTTGAAGAAGTTGAGATTAAGGTTACATCCACAATGACATCCAGTCAAGTAAGGAAGTAAAGGAAATACACGTTATGCAATTTCAGTAATAATCTTATACTGAAATTAATCTCATCATTTACGTTTGCAAAATGAGTAGAATAACTGATAGAGACAATCTATACCTTAATAGCTATTCCACTGGAATATACAGGAGAAAATCGACTCTTACAATTTTAGCAAGAACATATTAAAAGGTAATCTGATGGCTGCGGCGTGCTTCAACGTTGCACGAATAAGAATGCTGTGAGATATATGCGATGATTGATGAAGGGAAAATCGCTTTCGCCAAATTCGAGTGGTACTGCTAAACTCTGTGCAGAAAATGGTGGGAACCGTCATGATATATCTGATAACAACGCCTACCCACTTGTTAACCTGCCAATACGAGACAAATGCATAGTGTCAGATTATAATTGTATGATTGATGCTTGTGGCATTAAATATTTCAAAACCGTGAGAAAAATATGTCTATATTATTCGAAAACGGAGCTTGCTTAATCATTTTACCCTCTGGATCATGAAAATATGAAAATGACAAATGGCTTCATATATGGCATGCGATATTCTCTTAAACAGTTGAGAATTAGAAGAAAACAAATTATGTGATTAATTGTAAATTTAGGAGAAGGATTATGACCCTCATCTTGGTTGGCTACTGAAGTACGTGAAGGATCAAGTACTCTTTGAACCCTCTTTTTGTTTAAACGTCAATTGCATCAATATATCCATAGAAAAATTCTTCTTTTAAGTCTTCTTAAGTTCGATTTTATTAACATAAAAGACTAAAATATCCTTGCAATCTCAACAGGGGTCACTATGATAAGAATAATAGGAAATATATGATACTACTTACTTGTTTTTCCACTTAAAACATCATTCGTTGTAGCTCCACCACTAAAAGGCGTTGCTGTGGGGTGACTTGGTTGCACTGCCTGAGAGCCGAACCTGAACATATTCATATTCATAGGCTGCAAAACAGAACAGACGATGAGAATCACATCAGGTACAAATAAGTAACATGAAGAACTTAAGTTGTGTACGAAACATAAGGCACTGACCTGTGTTGAGTTTTGCATTTGGTGGAAACTCATGTACCGTGCATATTGCTCGGTCAAAGAGGGATTTTGCATCTGATTTGGATAGTTAACGTTATTCACAGCCGGATTTTGGGACATTGCGGACTGATTAGATGTATGAGCCGCAGACATGGACTGATCGATTAATGGTACTCTAGACAACGTGGGGCTGGGAATCGAAGTTAAAGAAGGTAATCCCATTCCCATGCTCATTCGGGACATGTACTGTTGGACTGCCGGAAACATCATCGGTCCCATCCCACCTCCCATCCACATAACCTGAATCACCGAGAAATCATGTGAGTGGCTTGACTGACAAGTACTAAGGTCCGACTTAATGAAGTACGTTAGTATACACACCTGAAGCTGTAATTGAAGCGACTTCAAGTATTCAATTGCCTCATCAAGCATTGATGCTTTATCGGTCTGCAGATAATTGATCAACGCATTTAAGAAGAAATTCCAACAAATATTTCACAAAATGAGCAACAACCATACTAAAGAGTAAATATGGTGCAAATAAATTAATCCTCAAATTAGTTTAGGCATTTCATTCTTCTTCTTTTAACATAGAAGACGGTATGTTCTCTTTGTTAAATTTATTCTCAAGGCTATTTCATTTTGTGGAGTTATAGTAATAGAGCACCATTAAAGCATTTTATATGTTAAATTTTCCATATTCAAATGAAAAGGTTGATTTCGTTAAACACCAGGAAGTAGAGATATGGAGCCTAAGAACATACCTTGCTACAGTGGGGTATAAGCTCCTGCAACGCCTTCATCTTTTCATTGATCCTATCTCTCCGTCTCTGCATCATACATAAAAAAATACAAACTCAGTAGTCAGTACCGGTCAGATATTAAAATAATACAGAACAGATTATATAGAATCTCATAGAACCATACCCTTTCAGAGAGGTTATGCACTTCAGCAGCACGACTTCTTTTGGCAGACCCGGACTGTCTGGATGATGACTTGTTTCCAGCTGATTCGAGTTCCGCGGCCTAAAACATTTTCAATTCCCACCTTACGATACAAACTCTTGTAATATTTCAGTAAAGAGAAATAGAGAGGAGAAAAGGTGTGTACCTCGCTCTGGCTTGCCGATTCCTCCACATCTGTCTGTTTCCTCTTATGATCAGCACTGAAACCGGTAGATTGTCTGCATGTTCTTCCAAAGGTACTGCCGGATCCACCAGATGACGTAGTGAGAGATGGCTCGAATGTGTCCATCTGCCTTCCTTCTCTCTGGCGTATCGGTATCGCCTTCTGATGGTTGTCTTTCAAAGGTCTTGTTGACAGAGCAGCAGTGCCAATGCCACTGCTCGAGACACGACTCCAGTCAGGATCATTTTGGACTTGGTTGCTGCCACAGTGGCTCGACCCGATTGTCATGGCCTGGCCTTCTCTAAGCTCTTCTAAATCACCCTTTGTTGCTAAGGGTACTTTTATCGAATTGGCAATGTTCCCAAAACCAACTAAGATACCGCTTCTCGGGTTTGAGCCGGGAAGCTGAAATCTCGGAGGAGGCATTGGATTTTGCTGCAAAGGTGAAACAACATTATTTGGATTCGAAGCACCAAACTTAACAAACTTGTCTTCTTCAAATTGCTTGACGGGTACTTTATCTTCCAATGATGGCAAATCATTGAAGAGACTAGAACAAAACTCTTTCTCCAGACAATCTTCAAATGGGTTGTGGATCCAAGATACAGTCTGTTCATCTTGAATCACGTGACTCGGGTTCCCGTAAGACCCATTTCCTGCAGCCTGTCTAGGCTGATCATTAAGCTTCCTATGAGTCTGGCTGTTCAAAACCACCTGCCCGTTTTGCCATAACAGCTCTACAAGCTCATTGTCAGGCCTGTAAATTTATCCACAAATCAGATCAACAAAGTTTCAAACAGATTTAACAGCTACAACAGATCAACTAAGCAACACCATTTTTTTCACAATGAAAGACATTAAGAAAGCAACACAACAGCCATTGAAAGAGAGAAGAGAGCACAAACCCTGTAGACTTTTTCTGATGGGTCACTTGGAGATCACCTTCAAAATTCCAATCAGAAACACATGGATTCATTGTTGCCTACTTTCTGTAAAACACAATGAAAAAGGACCATCAATGATCTACAGGGGATTAGAGAGAGACCCAAAAAGCACAAATAAACTAAATGATTAGTCAATTAATTACATATATTCCACCAAATAAAATAATAATAACAACATTCTTGAGGGAAAAGTCAGAATACAATAATCATTAAGCACCATCAGTTGACTTCCCCATGCAAATTCAAAATTAATTAATCCTCAAACTTTCTTGCACATCCAACAAGGAAAAGAACATAGTGTACTATATTAATTCATAGAATGAGAGGCCACAATGATGAAATTCAGGAAGAAAAAACTTAACACTCTTGAAACCCTTTTGCTTAAGCAAGCTAAAATTGGCAAAAACCCAGTCAAAACAAAACTTTCTCATGAAAGAGAAGGCAACAAAAGGTACAGAACACTGAAAATTAGGTGTGTTTAAATAAGACTGAGAATCAAGAAAGAAAGGAGGTTTGGAAAGAACCCAAAAGGGGAAAGGAAAATGGGAACCAGAAAACACACATAGATTGACAAGAGGCAAACAATCAAGACCCACCTGTTGCTTTGCAGAAAAGATTGAAACTTGGAAATGGAAAAACTTGAAAAATCTTGCCTTTCTGTTTAGAATGAGAGAAAATGGGAATTGGGGAAACAATGAAAGAGGTGGGTATTATTGAAGAGACAGAGACCTCACTGGGGAGGCAATGATTGGGTGCTGCAGCAGTGTAGCCAAGCTTGTGGACTGTGATGAAGTGGGTGACACGTGGCAGATGATGATGGACTTGGGGGGTGAGGGTCCACCACAAGGAGAGGTCTGTGGTGGAGTGTGCTGAGTGGGATTGGGGATAGGAGGATCTAAAGCTCAGAGACTTGTGGATGGGGGTGGATCTGAAAATGGAAGGAGGAGGTGCCACGTGGACAGGAGGAGGATTATTCTATTGGGCAATGATTAGGGACAGTGTTGTCAGATCAGAACTAAGAGTAGACCTTGAGGAACATGAACATGAACATGAACTTGAACAAGAAAGAACCCACTATTTGAGCATTTTTACAGGTTGGCCTATTTACTCTGCACTGTTAAGGCTAGGGTTTGTCCCTCCAGCCATGGATGATGGACCAGGGTCATCATGGTGGAGTTGAATATAATGCAGTCCATAGGTTCAAGAATCATTTCTCTTTCCACACTAATTGGAGAATTTGGACCAAAAACTTATCCAAACTTCTTTGACGGTACTTAATCATTTGATTAAGTATGATGTTACATAATTAATAAATTCAAGGGTTGTGCGAGGGCCTCAAGTCACTAGTATTTAGATAAGTTACTTAATTTTAGTTTATCTTTCATGATTAAATGTAATTTACCGAGAAGAAAGTCAATCACAAGACCGGATTCAAGTCATTCAAGAAGTTGGCTCAAACATTTAAGATAGCGGGCAAACTGGTTCGGTGGCTAAAGACGTGGAGATACGCTTACATGAAGAATGTGAAAGTAAATAAGGTACAATTTTATTTTATTTTATTTCGTGATTTATATCTTTCAAATTCATATATATGTTGTGATGTTTTTCTATCGTTATGCGATTGCGGCACAAACTTAAAATTTTCTAAAGTTACTAAGATTTAGTGGTTGACTGACCGAAAGAAGTTTCGGTCGATTGAGGCATATTTTGGGCTGCCCCCAAGTAGCGTTTTGTTTAACTTTCTTAAGCTGGACTCAACGGCAATCTAGACTTCGACTGCTACTATCGCTATTATGACCAACATGAGATCCTCTACCTATGAATGTGTGTAAAAGGTTTTGTGTATTATTCAATCATATGTGTGAGCTATATATACATGAGTTAGGTAACAGAATAAACAAAGGTGGATAGAGTAGATCCACAATATCAGCAGCATGATGGAGTAGAGATCTTTGAGGAAGACTAGCAACTAATGAGATATTCTAGGGATGACTAAGTCTGAGTATCAACATCCTCCCTCAAGATGATGCCACGAGTAGCAAGGTTCAACTTGGATAACAGCTGGTCAAATCGGGGACGCAGTAACGGTTTAGTGAGAATATTATCCAACTGATCTTTAGTAGAAACATATGTCACCCGAAGTGTGCCTTGACAAACTTGTTCCCGGACAAAATGGTAAACAATGGCGATGTGTTTCATCCTGGAGTGGAAGACTGGATTCGAGCTTAGGGACGTTGCTCCTATGTTATCACAGAAGATTACAGGCGGGTCGATACGTTTGTGTCCTAACTCATCGAGAAGAGCCAGGATCCACATCAATTCAGCATATGTGTCTACCAGTGCCTTGTATTCAGCTTTTGTAGAAGATCGTGCCACCGACCTTTGCTTTCTTGAGCTCCAAGAAATAGGCGTGGAGCCTAAATAAATGATGTATCCTGACGTAGAGATGAAGTCATCACCATCACCAGCCCAGTCTGCATCAGAGTAGCCATGAAGATGGAGAGGAGACTTGGAGTTGATGTGGAGTCCGTAATCTATAGTACCTGCAAGGTACCAGATCAGGCGTTTCAAGGCTTTCCAATGTTCGGTTGTTGGAGACTGCATGAACTGTGACAATTTATTCACAGAAAACGCAACGTCAGGCCGCGTCAAGCTCAAGTATTGAAGACTTCCGGCAAGCGTGCGATAGTCATGGAGGACAGAGATCGGGGAGCCTTTGTTGCGAAGGACAGGCGGTGAGGCTACCATAGGTGTTGAAACCGGTTTGCAATCTGTCATGTTGGCTTTACGAAGCAAATCCTTAACATACTTCCTCTGGGATAGGAAAGCACCATCAGAGTTACGTAGCACCTCAACACCAAGAAAATAGGCTTGTGAACCTAGGTCCTTAAGAGAGAACCTCCCAGCCAATTTGTGAATCAAGTTTCGAACTGAAGAAGATGAGCTTCCTGTAACAATGATATCATCAACATACACCAATACATAGATCATTGTCAGCTTGTTATGATAACTGAATAAGGATGCATCAGTAACAGAGTTAACAAAGCCCAGTGATTGGAGAAAAGTCCGAAGCTCATTGTACCAAGCCCTTGGAGCTTGTTTCAGGCCATAAATTGTTTTGTGTAACCGACATATATGGTCTGGATAAGAGGGATTCACAAATCCTGGTGGTTGTTCCATGTAGACTTCTTCAGTCAATGTACCTTGTAAAAAGGCGTTGTTTACATCCAATTGATTCAAAATCCACCCATTTGTTATGGAAATGGTAAGAATAAGACGAACGGTCACATGTTTTATGACTTGAGTGAATGTCTCATTATAGTCCCAACCTAGCTGCTGATGGAATCCCTTTGCAACGAGACGAGCCTTGTAGCAATCTAGAGTACCGTCAGATTTTTCCTTCACTCGAAACACCCACTTGCAACCAACCAGATTGTGATCAGAAGAAGCTGGGACCAGTGTCCAAGTGCCATTGGACTAAAGAGCGTCAAACTCCCTTTGCATCGCCGCACTCCATTATGTGTGTTTCAAGGCTTGAGGAACAGTCCTTGGTATATCTGGTAAGGAGGTAGAGGCAAAGAGGTTAAGTTTGCGGATAGGTTTAGAAATGTTGTTTCGTGATCTGGTCGTAGGTCCTGGTCTGGTATGATTAGGACGGGCAAGAGGACTCGGTGTCGGTGGTGCTATAGGTACAGATAAACTGGTAATGGTAGTGTGAGAGTCGGGACGGTTTGTGGAGAAATGGGAGCTAGGTGAAGATGAGGGTTGTGCATGGCTATGACTGATTATGGTAGGTTGAGTTACAGTGACTTCAGACGGAGGATTGGGTATTGATTGAGATGGGGTGAGAGGCAATGTAAAGTTGACCCAGTCCTCGGGTTCCATAGCAGGTGGCGCAAGAGACTTGTCAAAGGTGCGATATGGGAACTTAGAATCCACAAAACGAACATGGCGTAATGAATAGAGACGCTTCGTCATTGGATCAAGACAAATGTAATTCTTTATTTGAACACAGATTATGAGTATTATTGATAATTTGAAGAGTGGTGTTGGATGGATGTCCCAATTTATGATGTCATGAAGTAGAAGATGAAATTTGGGCATGATGAACGGAAGGTACAGCAGAAGGCCACACATATACTCCATTGATACATGGGCCTTTAAGAAGCGTTCTCCCCGTGTGAATGTCCTTCACAAGAAAGCAGGATGGTAAGAATTCAATAGCAGAATGATTTTGTTTTGTAAATTGAGACACTGAGATGATATTCTTTGTGAGAGAAGGAACACATAAAACATTGGAAAGAGAAAAATGGAGAAGTTTAAGAGATCCAGTGTGTGTGATTACGTTACCTGTACCATCACCAACAAACAACGCATCCGGGCCAGTATATGGATGATGCAGGGCCAGATTATCCAAGTCTTAAGTGACATGGTGAGAAGCGCCACTATCCATAAGCCATTCTGGTGTAGAGGAGGTGGTGCTGGCCGTGTGGGCTTGCGGCTGAGAGTTGGCAACTGCCGGAAATCGGGCCGAGGACAGAGGCTGTAGATCCGGGTGCTGGGACCTGAAAGTAGGGCAGTAGGAGATAACATGACCATGTTCTTTACACCACTGACAACGACCTCGAATTGGCTTCCCACCATGTGGGGGACGGTAGGTGGCAGATTGTGTAGGTGGCCTCCAATTGGAAGGTCTGGGTGTAGGATATTGCCAAGGACGTTGCGGTTGCGGAGTACCAGTATGGCGAGGACGGTGTCGTGCATGGTGAGTTTGAGCCGATAGTGCAGTGGCAGGGGACGAGATCTCAACTCCTTCTAACCTGAGACAAAGTTCATGGTTGATTAATTTTTCGTGAAGTTCATCAAACGAGATTGAAGTGTCTCTCGCATTGACACCATCCACAACGGATTTATACGAGTCATCTAGGCCCTGCAAAATGGTGTCAGTGAGGTCCTCTTGATCTAAAGGACATCCAATGGAGGCAAGGATATCTGCCGTGCTTTTGACCGAATGCATAAAGTCAGAGATTGAAAGTGCTCCTTTAGATGTCGAGCGGAGCTTAGCTTTTAACTGCTTGATATGTCCACGAGAAGGACGAGCATAAATATTTTGTAACAGAGACCAAACCTCATGTGAAAATATTGTTTGGGTGACAAGGGATGCCACTGGAAGAGAGAGCGTACTGAGAAGTGCACCGTAAATGAGTCGGTCCTGCCTGTCAGGTTTGTGCCCTAGTCCAAAATAATTCTTCAATCTATATTGTAACAAACATCATTATTCTACATAATAAAAGGCATAATATTACTAATGTGTTGTAGTAATATATCTAATGTGATTTGATCTATGTCATAATATGTGTAACCACTTATAGTAGATTTATAGATCAGAAAGAATTGCATTCGATAATGTCCATGATCAACTAAGCTTATTCTAAAGCGATTAGTATGAGACTAACTCCTTGTGATCACGCTCTACTGATCATGGCAAAGTATGTGCCGGAGTTATATCATAGATATCATCAGGTCGATGATATCGGACAACCCGATTGTGAGTATGCTGCATAGATCCAGTCATGAGATACTCACATATCGTAACTTGTCATTATATCCTAAGACCAATGAGTCTTTGTGTACACTATGTAACGAATACTTAAGTTTGACCTAGTCTAACGTTATCTGTAAAAGGGTAACTATAACGGCTTCGATTGGTTTTGACATTTATTGCACTAGTGAACTCGAAAGGCGTCTGAGGAATTTATCACTCATACTTCGGTATGAGAAAGATATCCGTTTAGGCCACTTGATGAGTATGACTGAAGAAAGAGCATGGCCATGCAGGTGATACCTTAGTATCAGTTTTCAGTCATCTCAAATATCAAGAAACAATGATTGATAAATTAGGATGACCATTCTATGCCTATTGATCAATCTGGATATCGGTTTGATAAAAGGACAGTGACATGTACGATAACAGGTTAAGTCGAATAATCGATAATCACAAATATTGGATAATCATAATGTCTTGCTAGAGGCCACTTATGATGGAAAGGGTAAAATAGTAATTTTACCAGTCTGCCAATTATTCGTGAGCCTAGAGGGTCACACGCATTAAGCACGATACATGACAACAATTATGGATGAGAATTGAGAACAATTCAGTAGTTTTCTGGCCTAAGGTTTTAACCAGACGGTTGAAGAAATCAATTCGAGGAAATTGAGCCGTTTTGTCTAAATCGAAATTAGAACTCAAGTTAATAGGTTTAATTTGGGTTTTAGTTAAACGGGCTTAAAGCCCATTTAGGGATTTAAGATATGAGTGGGAACAAATGCAAATAAGAGAGTATAAGGGATAGATAATGCAATTTTAATTTTGAAGTTCAATTTAATTTCAAATTAAAATCACATAATATCTTTCTTTTATCCTCAATTATTTTTCAGCAACTTCCTCTCTCATTCTCTCCCCCTCATTGCTGAAAATCCTCTCCCTCTCATCCACCATTGTTGTCTTGTTTTCTCTCAAAAATTCTAGCAAATTTGTGAGTGCAAAATCTCTTCGGTTGTGGTGCTTGTGTGGACTTGATAGAGAAACACTACACTTGTGTTTTCATCGATTAAGAGAGGTAAATATCATATTTATATTTATATTTATAACATGTTGAAATTGCATTAAGATCTCAGCAAGTTTCGATAACCACGGTTACATAAAGTCCGCTGCATGATATTCATCGTTTGGAACCCGTGGTGATCTCTTACACTGCCGTTTCCAAGAAAGAAATGCGGGATTGAGAACCTGCAGTGGTGGTGTGTCAGTATTAGGCACTTTTTCAGCTGGCATTTCGTAAGTTCCGTCAACAAAGCGGAACAAATCATAGCCTTCTAAGACGGCTTGAATCTGGAGTTTCCATGTAATATAGTTGGATGGCGTGAGTTTAATGATTTTGGAGAGAACTATGTGTGTAAATGGCTGAGAAGAATCATGTGGATTTTGTAATTGAGAAGACGTTTCAGACATTGCTGCCAAGAAGAGAAAGAAACCAAAGAAAAAAAAACAATTTAATATGGAAAGTGCTCTGATACCATATGAATGTGTGTAAAAGGTTTTGTGTATTATTCAATCATATGTGTGAGCTATATATACATAAGTTAGGTAACAGAATAAACAAAGGTGGATAGAGTAGATCCACAATATCAGCAGCATGATGGAGTAGATATCTTTGAGAAAGACCAGCAACTAATGAGATATTCTAGTGATGACTAAGTCTGAGTATCAACACTACCCATTATGACCCATTATTTTTCATATTTTCATCTGCTCCAAAATATTGCTTCACGTGTTGTCCATTGACAATGAAGGTCGATCTATCTGCAAGATTTAAGAGTTCCACTACTCCACTGGGAAAGCACGTTAGAATCTTAAATGGTCCTGACCACATCGATTTGAGCTTGTCATGATATAGAGAAAATAGAGCTTTATACACGAGTACCAGTTGGCCCGGTTCTAACGTCCTTTTGATGATGTGCTCGTCATGCCACTTTTTCGTTTTTGTTTTAAAAATCATGTTACTCTCATAAGTTTCCCGTCTCCACTCTTGGAGTTCTTCGAGCTGCATCAATATTTTGGACCCTGCTATGTCGAGATCCATGTTGCATCTTGCTATGGCCTAGAGTGCTTTATGCTCGATCTCTAAAGGCAAGTGACAGGCTTTTCCAAACACCAGTCGATATGGTGACATTACCAACGAAGTTTTATACGTTCATCTGTAGGCCAGAGTGCCTCATCTAACCTGAGTGACCAGTCTTTTCGATTCAGGTTAATCGTCTTCTCTAAAATCTTCTTGATCTCTCGATTAGTTACTTCGACTTGGCCATTGCATTGAGAATGATATGCAACAGACTTCTTGTGCTTGACTCTAAATTTCTTGGTTAGAGCTCTGAAGAGATAGTTTCCGAAATGCGTTCCCTGGTCACTAATAATCACTCTTTGAGTTCTGAACCTGGAGATAATGTTCTTCTTCACAAATCTTATCATTGTCTTGGCATCATCTGTTATGCATGCTTCATCTTCAACTCACTTTGAGACATAATTTACTGCTACGATGATATATAGCTTCCCATAAGATGATCAAAGAGTTCAAC
Organism: Geranium rotundifolium; assembly: GCA_963920655.1. Lineage (NCBI taxonomy): Eukaryota > Viridiplantae > Streptophyta > Magnoliopsida > Geraniales > Geraniaceae > Geranium > Geranium rotundifolium. Next base: position 3,985,042 of record OY987315.1, on the reverse strand, counting down.
TTCAAGTATGTTTGTGAGTGGCATCTCATGTCTCTTGGAGATATTTCCTGTTCTCTGGCATCTGTCACAGTTTTTAACAAAACCGTGAGCATCTCTAAAAAGTGTAGGCCAGTAGAAACCTAATTGCAAAACTTTGAATGCGGTTATATGTCTCCTTGATAGCGTCCTCCATATGATGAGTCGTGACAAGCTTCCAAGACAGCGTGTGTCTCCTCTTCTGGAATGCACCTTCTAAAAATTTGAGTCCATTCCCTTCTTGAATAGGGCTCATCCCAGTAATACTCTTTGCAAGAGTGTAAAAATTTCTTCATCTGTTGTAAATTGAAATCAGAAGGGATTGCTTCACTAGCGACGTAGTTGGCTATGTCTGCAAACCAAAGTCTAGAGGTAGAGATTGATAATAACTGTTCATCGGGAAATGCATCCCTGATGCCTATCCCGTTTTGTCTTCCTCATGTTCAAGTCGCGACAGATGATCTGCTACTTGATTTCTTGTACCTTTTATGTCAATAATCTCTATGTCAAATTCCTGCAACAACATCACCCATCTGATCAATCTTTCTTTAGCTTCTTTCTTTGTCAGCAGATATTTGATGACTGTATGATCTGAGTGGACCACGGTTTTGGCTCCCAAGAGGTAGGGTCTAAATTTCTCAAACGCATAGACTATTGCCAATAACTCTTTTTCTGTCATTGTGTAGTTAACTTGTGCTTCTGTCAATGTTTTGCTTGCATAGTAGATTACTCGGAATACATTATTGTGTTTTTGCCCCAGAACGGCTCCCACAACGATTTCACTTGCGTCACAAATGACCTCAAAAGGTTTAGACCAATCATGTAGCATTACAACAGGGGCTGATATTAGTCTCATCTTCATCTCTTTATAAGCTTCTAGGCATTTAGCATCAAAATCGAACTTCACATCCTTCTCTAGTAGTTTGCATAATGGCTTTGCAATTTTTTAGAAGTCTTAGATGAATCTTCTATAAAATCTTGTATGGTCTAGAAAACTCCTTATTTGTTTTACAAACATTGGTGGAGGGAGTTGCTCAATAGCTGAAATCTTGGCCCGATCAACCTCTATGCCTTCTCCAGATATCTAGTCTCCCAAGACGATGCCTTCTATTACCATGAAGTGGTATTTCCAAGTTCAGTACCAGATTTGTTTCCTCGCACCTTTTCAGTACATGCTTCAAATGATCTAGCGACTGGTCAAAAGACTTCCCAAAAACGAAGAAGTCATCCATAAATATATTGAGAAAGTCATCTATCATATCGTGAAAAATTGCCATCATGCACCGTTGAAATGTAGCCGGTGCATTGCATAAACCGAAAGGCATTCTCTTGAAAGAAAATGTGCCAAATGGACAGGTGAACGTAGTCTTGTCCTGGTCTTCTGATGCTGTGTGAATCTGATTGTAGCTGTTGTATCCGTTTAAGAAGCAAAAAAACGCATTCCCTGCTAGTCGATCTAACATTTGATCAATGAATGGTAGAGGGAAATGATCTTTCCTAGTTGCATCATTTAGCTTTCTATAGTTCATGCATATCCTTCATCCTACCATAGTTTGGGAAGGTATCAGCTCATCATTTGCGTTATTGACTACAGTAGTTCCTCCCTTCTTAGGAACACATTGTACTGGGCTTACCCATGAGCTTTCTGAAATTGAAAAGATAATCCCTGCATCCAGCCACTTAATTAGCTCCTTTTTTCCTGCTTCTTTCATAGCTGTGTTAAGTCTTATATGATGTTCTACTGACGTTTTCTTTTCATCTTTCAGTATGATTTTGTGCTGGCAAATTAACGGGCTTATCCCTTGAATGTCTGCTATGCTCCAGCCAAGTGTTTTCTTGTGTTCTTTCAGGACCTCTAATAGCTTCGTCTCTTGTTCTGAAGTGAGTTCTGATGAGCTGATAGCTGGGAGTGTAGAATTCTCTCCTAAGAACACATGCTTCAAGTGATCAGGCAGTGTTTTCATCTCTACTTCAGGTGGTTCAACTATAGTTGCCTTCTTTTCTGGAATTTTCCTGTCAACGTTGAATAATAATTCTACCCCCATGCACTCTACTCCTTTCTCATTTCTTGGTCCTTCTCTTTAGATCTATAAACTTTGCTTCCTTGTTTAACATACATCCCACCTGTACAGTCATCCTCATTTTTCCAAAATATAAGGTAGCTGCTCTATGACCGCTTCTTGCATCGTTTCTATCGCTGAACATGTCTAGAACTCTGCATCAGGTGTCTTTAGTGTTTTGCTCATGTTGAATACTACTATTTCTTGACCAACCCTAATCTCTAGGATCCCTTCTTTGACTTTAATGATTGTATCCGAAGTTGTCATGAATGGTCTTCCTAGTAGAAGAGGGCATGATTCATCTGCACGAAATTTTAACACAACAAAGCCAGCTGGAAAAATGAAATTACCAGCTCTTACCAATACATCTTCTACCACTCCTTCTAGGTATACAGTGGTTCTTTCTGCCATATATAATGAAACTGATGTTTTCTTCATATTTCCAATTTTTAGCTTCTGGTACACATATAGAGGCATCAGGTTGATCCCTACTCCTAAGTCACATAAGGACATGAGATTCTGGTGATTTCCAATTCCTACTGGTATAGCGAATCTCGCTAGATCTTTTTCTTTAGGCGGCAATTTTTTGAGCACAATTGCACTACACTCTTCATTCAGCTTGATTTGAGTGCATTCATGTAGTCGTTCTCTACTTGATAGTATTTCTTTGAAGAATTTATGGTATTTTGGCATCTCTTCTAATGCTTCTAGCAAGGGAATGTTATATCCTAGGGCTCGGTTGTTATTTCCTCCATTGTTTCCATAGCCACCATTATTGCCATAACCACCATTACCCTGATTTCTTCTGTTATTACCACCTTTATTGTTGTTGTATTAGGGCCTGGAAGAGTTATTCGGATTGCCATAATTTTGGTTGTTTCGTTGGCCTCCTTTGTTTTTATAGTATCCTCCTTGATCCAGGTATAGTTGCCTTATATTGTTTACTTTCCGATTGTTTCCATAGTTCCCCAGATTTTTGAATACCGTTGGTTGATGTTCTGATTTCCTCTATTGTTTTGTGCATTGTTGTATCCTAAATTGGGATACCTGTTTCGATCTTGATTTCTCTGGCCTCCATTGTATCCATAATTGTTTCGCTGCTGGCGATTGTTCTCTTCAGATATCGTCACGGGATTGAACTGTTGATTTTTCAATATCCGCTCATGTGCATATGCTACACCCTGAGTTTGGAGACCACAATCCCCATACGTATGTCCTGGGTCACCGCATATATCATATCAAGTCTCCTCATGTGTATCCACGTGGGCTACTTTGTTCCCCCCTATGATGTAGTTCATGATCTCGTCTAATTTGGCATCTTGATATTGTTAGGGTTCCCGGGATCTCAAGCACAGCGGAAGCGAAAAATTTAACCAAGAACCCGCCACAGGAACGTTTGCAAACAATAGATGAATCATAAGAACGAGTAAAGATCCGATCTTTTACCTCTCATAGCGTGAAATCTTCTGATCAAAGACGTGCTCTGGAGCTCATCCTCTACGTCTCGCACACACTGGAGCTCGACAAACACGAATCTAGAATTCAACTAGTGGCTACTAGACCACCAAAAAACCCACACACTCTTTCTCTAGCTCCCAAATGTAACAATTATAGACTTTTGGAGAAATAGCTAATATTGCAAGAATGCATTGTGGAGGCACTCACCCTTGGCCTCTATATATAGGCATGGGTGAGTGCCTTAGGGTTTTTCCCGTCAGGCCGATATGGCGATCGCCACCCTCCACATTTGTTGGTGGCGATCGCCACACCCAAGGTGACGATCGCCACCCTCCACAAGTGTTGGTGGCGATCAGCACTACATTTCGTGGCATTTCTATTCTCCTTTTCAACCTCTTGAGTCCCATGGAGTAGGCTTCGGTTGTCGCTCATGGTGTGCGACCCTGTAGACCCGTGACCCATTGGCAGATCGGCGTGAGATCTCATCTCACCCGATCCATCACGAATGGCCTCTAGTAAGACGTAGTGATTACCCAATATCCACGAGTGTATCGATCGGTTTGATATCTCCTTTATGTCATATGTATCATTAACCCTTTGTTTGCTTTAAGGTGTATGAGATCGAATGAGGCATAGAGCCGTCATCCTCATGTATTCGATCTAGTTCCTTGAATTTTTAGATGACTGATACGTAATTGGTGCGGCCGCACACTTTCTAAGTCATGCTCATCAAGGGGCCCAGAACCATACTCTTCACCACGTCTCACCTTGGGGAAACAAATCCCTTCGGACGCAATGTGCACTCCCACTATAGTTCGTCTAATAGCTAACGATGTCATTTATGGTTGCCTTGTTACAGGCAGCGTTAGGATATGTCAAACTAATGGAGTGACGTGCACGTGTGCCACTCGCTCCAAGGTATTAAGGCAGTGATCACACGACGACGAAGTATGGGTTGTGACTTAATCGATGCGGCATACTCCACCGCGGGTCATCTAATATCATCTTCCAGATGGTATCTGTGATACGACTTTGGTAGTCCCACTACCCATATCAGCAGGACTTTATCTCAAGTCATCATCACACTAGTCACTTATGGATAAGTACTCGACTAGGGATTCGTCAAGCATAACTTCATTATATCTAAAGGTTCTGCTGTTCTTATGTAAACACTAACTACTTTAGATGAAGTTATCGCTTGACACATTATCACAACACAATAATAATGTAAATGTCTTTCATTGTTGAACAGAAGATTACATAGAAAAGACTTGGATTAGGGCACTAGATCTAACAGATATGTCGTATCTTCACTCTTTTGTACTGATGCCACATGTCTTGCACCTTGGCGTCTCTTTTCGAACCAATGGTGATTTGCTTCTGCGCAGGTCTCGATAAGATCATATATTTCATTGGGCGTTCTTCTAGTCAATAGGGACCCGTTACCAGCTGAGTTGAGCATCATCTGAGTTGCGGGGAAACATCCGTTGAAAAATAATTCGTTCAGAGATTTGAGTACAATATCATGATCCGGACATCTTTTTAATAGTGATTTGAACCTCTCCCAAGTATCATATAGAGAGTCACCGTCAAATTGCTGGAATTGAAATATGTAACTCCGCAGCTCTAATGTCTTTCTTATAGGGAAGAACTTTCCCAAGAAGAGGTCTTGGAGTATGTTCCAATTTTCCTTTTCAACCCTAGTTAGGTTGTTATACCATTTACGTGCTCCTCCTGCTAGAGAAAATTGGAAGAGCCGGCAGCTCACTTGGTCTAGTAGTATTCTTCCTCCAACTGATTTGCATACTCCTACAAAGTTTTCCAAGTGAAGGTGCAGATCTTCAATGCCTAACTTGTTGAATTGGGGTATAGTTGCCAACAGATTCATCATTACAGGCTTGATCTCAAAAGCTACCGGAGGAAGCTGCATTTGACGGTGCTGATTTTGGTATCTTCCTCCCTGTGCTTGTGTCTATGGCGGTCTTTGATTGTAATATTGACGAGGATTATTATTCAAGTTTCTGCCTCCATTACCTTGATATTGCGGCTGAATTTGAGCTTGATTTTGAACTTAGGATCTTGGGGTTATTTGTTAAATTCATCGTTCTCGTTTTCCTAATCATCAAACTCTTCGTTTCGGTTGTTTTCGTCCAATCCCCTGGCTGATCCGCCTGACGATTCGGGTCTTCTTCATTTGCATAGTTTAGACCCTCTTGTCATCTCTGTTGATTGAGTAAGTCCATTGCTCTTTCTTTCTATTCGCATTGTTCTTTCTACAGAGGGCTTCGGTCTCCAAATTGTATTCGTGTTGAGGAGGTCTAGATGGCCTGATCATACACTAACACGTTCTTGTTAGAAAGAACACGAGATTGTAAACGTTTATTGTTTGTAAAAATAAAAACAAAAATAAAAACAACTCAAATCCAATTTAATTGATTAAAAATCGTTTGTTCCACTGGCAACGGCGCCAACTTGGAAGGACGTTGTGAGGCGCCCTTAGTCGATCAAGTAAATTTGTATTTTCGGATAGAATCCGGGTCGATTTCCACAGGATCAAAATAGGGTTTTATTCTCAATTAGCTTGTATTCAAATTGTAAAACAGGAAAGTCTAAGAGACTAATTTTGTAATTGTGTGTGTTTGTGAAAATCCAGGAAATAAGTAACAAATAGCTAATAGGAAAGTGAGTTTAGCTGAGTTGTGAATAGTTAACTAGCAACTACGGGTGCTAGACTGGCGGCTTAGTGCCAATTTAAGATTTACCCATTCATCTCAATCATACAATCTTATTAGGCCTACGCTATAATTACACTACCTACCTCTCAACATTGGATAGTACCTAATTTCGGATTAGACAACCCTCTCGAGAATTAAACCTATTCCTCCACAGCAATACAAACAACGATTTTCGAACCAAATAATCGACTCCAGAAGACCGATTCCTCAGTTTTACTTACAGTCAATTCTCAATTTTTCCTCTCGAGATCAACCTAGAACTAAAATAACAAGTATTAAGTAGCTAATTTAACACATGTATAATAACTAAGCAAGATATAAAAATTTCATGCATAATTTCAATTGAAAAAGCAATCTAGAATCAAATACCAATCGTCATAAGTCTAGCACTCATGATTAGGGTTTTTAGCCCATAATCATGGTGCAAAATACAAGAAGCAAGAAGAAAAGAGTAAAAACTCAAGAAGAGAAGATGAACGAGCAAACTCTAAGCACTAAGGTTTAGATCGAATGCTTGCAATCTTCAACTCTACTCCCAAATTGATGCTTCCTTGCTAGCTTTGCGTTCTTGGTGATGAGTGATGGAGATTGGGGCTTTAAAATCATCCTAGAACAGATCTGTAATAGTGGTTATTGCCTAAAAGTTGTGTAGTTTCTGCTCTGGTCGAGATAGGTATTTATAGATCTGAACTTCGCGACATGGCGATCCTAGATAGAGATCGCAACGTCATCGCCACAAGGGTGTGGCAATCGCCACACCATAGCCACTTTCCTCTTTGTGTGGCGCTTGCCACCTCCTTGGCCACGATGTTCCAATTAGCCCGTTTTGTCCTATTTTTCTCCCCTTTTCACCCAAGTCTTGCACAAGTGTACCAAACATACCCGAAGGCGTAAAGTAGTACAAATAGGGCTCTAAAAGTCGAGTAACGAGGAAAATTTGGGCACTAAATGTGGGCAAATCGGTTTTAAAGTGAAATCTGGTGGACCCACATCAATTGTTGTTTGTATGTTTATTGATGTGCGGCCAACTGGCCCCCGTTTGGTCCCGCTTAACCTCACATTTATCGCACTTATTTCCCTTGCATCAGCTATAGAGAGAGCCATTTTTATTCGGATTCACATCTTGGGTCTTTTTTTTATTGTATTACAGTTTTAAAGGAGAAATCACGGCGAGAGATGTTGTTAAAATATAATATTAAATATTTTCTATTCCTATTATATATTAGTTTTATTACCTAATATCTAGGTTTTCCTATTGTCATTAGTATTTCCTAATTACCTTAATTTCTAGCCTATATAAAGGGCTCTCCCCTATTGTATTTTTCACGACTATCAATTATATCAATAATATTCTCTACACTATTTCTATCATGGTATCAAAGCAATAACCCATCATTGGTTAAATCTCTAATAAAGTTTGGCTTTGCCCACTCATCAATGATTTATGATCCTGATGAGTGGGCAATGCAATCCAATCAATAGCTTCCGCATAATAGCGTCATCTACCATCTGACGCCTATCTACAAGTGTCTCGCGGCGCCTATCATTAAGTGCCTCACGGGGCCTATCATCAAGTGCCTCACGACGCGTATCTTAAAGTGCCTCACGACATGTATCTTAAAGTTCCTCATGACACGTATCCTCAAGTGTCTCATAGCACGTAAGTGTCTCACGGTGCGTATCAATCAAGCTCTAGTTAGTCATTCTACGTCGACTCAAGTTTGACTATCTACCTACTCAAGATCTTCAAGATGCTCAAGATAGTCAACGATAATCAAGTCTTTCCAAACTCAATTCAGCAATTGACAACCTATTTGAGTTTGAGGGAGGCTATTAAAATATAATATTAAATATTTTCTATTCCTATTATATATTAGTTTTATTACCTAATATCTAGGTTTTTCTATTGTCATTAGTATTTCCTAATCACCTCAATTCCTAGCCTATATAAAGGGCTCTCCCCTATTGTATTTTACACAACTATCAATTATATCAATAATATTCTCTACACTATTTCTATCAGATGTCTTCCCTTGCCGACGCATTGGACCTCTGCATGATGCGTTGGGTTAATGACGAACCCAGTCGGTGCATAAGACTTTAACGAACATTGTATATTAAATTATGGCCTTATATCACTACACCATTTTGTCACAAGGATGGCGCACACAGAGAAGGTGCGCAATCCTAAGCCAAGGCCAGGATTGCGCACGGTATATGTGTGCAGGCATAAGGCACGGCAAGGACTGCGCACCAAAAAGTGCGCAGTCACAAGCTTAGGACTGCGCACGCAAATGTGTGTGCGCAGTCTGTACATTTTGACTAAAATTGCCCGACCGTTGGCGACGGTCGGATGTATAGCCGTTACACATGAGACCGTTGCCAAGGACCGCGCACACATTGAATGTGCGCAGTCCTTAGCTTGTGCCTGCGCAGTCATCAACTTTCGGCCTATAAATAGCAGAAAGTTGATGTTGTGATTGTGGGAGTGATTTTGGATAGTTGGTGTTGTGTTGGGAGGTACAAATTGAGGGTTCAAATATATGACTTGTAGATGCAAATAAACCCATCAAGAATCCGAAGACATCGTATGTGCACATCATTCGTCCATTGTAAGGTATGTACGTGTGTCCATTGTAAGTATATATATCGTTCTATTTCAAAATATAATTTAGATATAGTAGTGTGATTTAGTAATTAGTGATTGTTGAAAACGTAGATAAAAAATGGATCGATCGTGGATAGGAATGGATAGGTCAACAAATGCTTTCAAGAGAGGTGTTAGCGGTTTCGTAATTTTTGCGAGAGAAAATGGTATACAATACGGCCCAGATCGATTCAAGTGCCCGTGTTCGACATGTTGTAATTTTCGTTTCCACGAGATGCCGATCATTTGTACACATTTACTTAGGAAAGGGTTCATGAGATATTATACAATATGGACCGAACATGGCGAAGTGGGAGAAGTCGGGGAGAGCAGTAACCAGGGTCTTCGTTATTCCCATGTTCACAGTCCCGTGGTTGATCATGTTCATCAGTTCGTGCATGATGTAGACCCAGGTCGAGATGTTAGAGTTGAACCACTTGGAGAAGCAACTGATATGGCGATTCAAGTAGATGTTGATGCTGCTAGAGCAACGACGAGAAAGTACAAGTTGTTGGTGGCAGAGATGGAGAAACCATTGTATGATGGTAGCGATGATACAGCGTTGGCCGCACTGCTGCAAATTCTGTCAATCAAACATAAGACGGGAATGACAGACACGGCATTTGACGATGTAGCTGCGTACGTTTCCAGCAAGTTACCGCAACCCAATGCGCATGTGGCAAACTACGCATCAGCGAAGCAAAAATTGAAGTCAATAGAATTGCCATTGGTGAAATATGATGCATGTTACCACGGTTGCATATTGTACTACAAAGAGTACATATATTCCACAGAGTGTCCAGTACGTGGAGATTGTCGGTACGAATATGCTGGAAGTTTGACTGTGGCAAAGAAGACATTATGGTATTTTCCATTGGCATCGCGTTTGCAGCGACTATTTGCCGTACCCGAGACGTCTGAGTGGATGCGTTGGCACGGGGAGCGGGAGAGGGTGGACGATGATACACTCGAACATCCAGCAGACGGAGAAGATTGGATTACGTTTGACAGGACATACCCGAGTTTTTCAGCAGAAATTCGTAACGTGCGCCTTGCCATTGCAACTGACGGTTTCTGTCCGTTCGGACCAAACACACTGCCTTATAGCCTTTGGCCCGTCGTCGCTATCCCGCTAAATTTCCCCCCATCAATGGCAATAAAGAAGGAATACAATCTGTTGACGATGTTGATATTTGGTCCAAAGTCACCAGGTAAATGTTTGAATAATTTTATGAGGCCATTGATCGATGAGTTGCATGAACTATGGCATGAAGGTGTTCCGACATGGGATGGGTTTAAGGATGAAGCTTTCCAAATGCGTGCTGCAGTGATGTAGACGATTAGCGACTATCCAGGGCTTGGCATGTTGGGTGGATTTCAAACAAAAGGTTACAAGGCTTGTCCTATATGCATGGACGACATTGATTCCACTCATAAACGGGGGAGAACGTCGTACTTGGGTGCACGCAGGTACTTAAATCGAAGGCATCGATTGCGTCGGGCGAGACAAGCTTTTAATGGAACAGTTGAAGAAAGAGACGCGCCTCGTATCTGCTCTGGGGATGAAGTATTTTTATTCATATTGCAAAATGAATATCCAGTACAGAGTTTGGACCCGCTGTTGAAACCCAGGGCAACTCGGGAGAAGTATTGTTGGACGCACAAAAGCATATTCTCGGAGCTGGATTATTGGAAGACACATCAAGTGAGACATGCCCTTGATGTGATGCATATAGAGAAGAATGTGTGCGACAATATTATAAGCACCGTTATGGGAGTTGGTGGGAAGACTAAGGATGATGAGAAGGCCCGATTCACGTTACAAGATTTGAACGTGCGATCGCATCTTTGGCCTGTACATGGTAATGACGAAAAATGGGTTCTCCCTCAGGCAGTGTATGTTGTGAAGCCAAAAGATCGTGGAGAAGTACTTGACCATCTTAGGATAGTCAAGTACCCAAGTGGGTATGCGGGAAGTCTGAAGAATAAAATAAAGGAAGACAAAAGATTTTACGGGCTCAAGACGCACGACTGTCACGTGTTGATTCAGAGGATATTTCCGATTATGATTCGAAAATACGTCGATTCAGAAGTAGCAGACGTATTGGTCGAGTTGGGAACATTTTTTCAGAAGTTGTGTGCCAGGGAGTTAAAAAAATTCACCCTCATCCAGATGAGAGAAGACATCGCGATGATTCAATGCAAGTTGGAGATGATTTTTCCCCCGGCATTCTTCACAATACAGGCCCACCTACCTATACATCTTGCAGATTAGGTTTTGCGAACTGGACCAGTTCACTTCACGTGGATGTTTCCGATTGAAAGGTATGTGATATTTAAGTTATCGGCTAGTACAGTTCATTTCATCATAAATGAAGTTGAATTTATACTTTAACGTGCAGTCAACTCGGTGAGTACAAGAGAAGTGTGCGTAACATGCGATATCCTGAAGGGTGCATAGCGCAACAATATTTGATGCACGAGTCAGTTATTTTTACTCGCATGTACCTAAATCGGGGTACCTTGTCCATTCCCGACGCGGTGAATGCAACCATGGTACATGACATCTCGGTAGTGTCTCAGTTGATTGAATTGCGTAGCGTCGTTCGCAATTCAAAATTGCCAAGAGATGAGTTGTTTTGGGCCCATTGGACAGTCACGGAGAATTGTGTAGAGATGGATACATTTGTAGACACGCATGAAAATTGGTTCAAAAGAAAACAACCCAATGGCAGCATTGAAGATCGGGTCCTTTCCTTCAACAAAAAATTCGCAAAATGTGTAAGTGCTCAAATCTAAAATCGCGTGTACTAATTATTGTCAATATTTTGGACTAAACCCAACTTTTATTGTTATTACAGATGCGAAATCCTGGGTATAAGAATGAATTGACGTTGCTTTCTCATGGACCCCAGAGTTCGAGCATATATTCGCAATGTACAGTAAATGGCGTGAAGTTCTTCTGTCAACGATTAGACGAAAGGAGAGTGAATCAGAATTCAGGAATAATGATAGAAGCGATCGACAAGACATATTTTGGTGTTCTTCTAGACGTCTGCGTACTTAAATACCCCCAGAGTTTGCATGTGGTTGTGTTCAAGTGTAGATGGTACGATAAGAGCAGGTTAAGGCATGATCGGGGGTTGATGTCGGTTAACACGACAACCAATTGTCACAGGGAGAACCCTTTCTGTCTTGCCTTAAAGGCGAAACAGGTTTTCTATGTCGAAGATCCGAGAACTGGTCGCGGGTGGAAAGTTGTGAACTTTGTCAACCATAGGGGTTGTTACAACCCGAAGACACTAGCCCGTACAGCCGAAGCCCCCACGTACGAGGTGAACGAGCCTTACCAAGAGCCAAACACGAACAAAATTGAGATTGACAGACCGGGAGGAATAACAATAGATCTTAGCAGTTTTCAATTCCAATAAAATATACCGCCCGTTCAAATTGCCGACATACCACCAGACATAGAAGAATATAGTAGTAGTGCATCCGACAATAGCGATATGGAAGGACATGAAGATTATGTATCTGATTGAAAGTGTTGTAATTTCGTTTTGAATTGATAATAAATTTCAAAATTTACAAAATGTGCTCAGTTAAAAAAAAGTGTTACAAAAAAGTAGAAAAAAAGTGTTACAAAAAATTTTCTAAGTGTTAAGAACGGCGCACAGTTACATGTGCGCAGTCCTTAACACTTAGAAAATTTTCTAAGTGTTAAGGACTGGGCACATGTAACTATGCGCAGTCCTTAACACTTAGAAAGTTTTCTAAGTGTTTAGGACTGCGCACATGTAACTGTGCGTCGTCCTTAAGTTGTTGACCGTTGACTATTTAGGTCAAATCAATGTTTGACCTCAATTTCCGATGCTCTGGATTAATTATTTTTTAATTATTCTTTATTTGGTAATAAAATTTATCGATGTTCACTGCACACAATAAAATTGGACAAAATCGACTAAAAACGTAGCAAAAACTGATGATCTTGATATATACACACGTGTCCGCGACTCATCGGGTACTTTATCGATGTTGATTTGTCAATAAAATTATTCAATATTTGACAAGTAAAAGAGAATCATATATTCGGTCTCATCCGTACGGTTGGATTAATATTTTTTTTCCCAACATTGAATCGTCTTCGATGTACAAGTTTATGTATATTGAAAATAAGGGTTCACATTGTACGATTTAACAATCGACAATCACCGAACGTATGAAAAGTGAATTATAAAAATCGAAACCGTAGGATATGTAGAAAATCATGGATTACATATACACAACAATTTTTACACAAATCGAACCACGGGATCCTAGTCGATGTTGCGACCGAATTTAAAGTCAACCATGGAAGTCAACCAATCAAAATGCTTATGACTGCGCACAAATGCTATGTGCGCAGTCATAAGCATTTAAACCCCGATTTCAGTGCCATTTATCTCTTATTCTGCAAAACCTAACTATTAACCTAAATATTAATTATCTCTCACTCTCACACTCTCTCGCCTCCGCCTCCGGCCGACT